>OMKP01080907.1:0-19181 GCA_900302375.1 Bathygadus melanobranchus
CCTTCTCGATGTACACTCCTTTAGAGAGGGGTGGGGTGGGGGTGTGGGGGGGAGTCAAGACAGTGAGCCATAAAAGGGAGAAAGGAGACATGCGAGAGAGAAAAGAGATAAATGGGAGAGAGGATGTGCGGCAATAGATCCTGCTACATGCCACCAAAGTGGCTTCTCTGGGCTCCTCCGACCACCAGGGCACAGGTAGATGTTGTGCAGCAATCAGCTGCTTGTAGAGTTGGTCATGTTTTGCAGGCAGAGCACGGTCCCTGCTGACATGTCACAGCTCTCCCTGAGTGTGGTGATGGCTGGTTTATCCTGTGTGCCTTGATTACCCGATGCACCACAAGTGTGCAGCCTCACCCGGCCCTAGAATCTAATCTGATCTGATGATTATATTATTGTCATATACAGGGTATGTCATATACAGTACGCACACTATCCGCAGATAAACATACAACGACAACAATGGCCGGTGGGATATTAAACAGAACCTGTAAATAAAAAAAAGTAAAAAAAAGTAAACAATGTTTATGCTTCTGTTTTTGTTTAGCTCTGTTGTCCCTGTCATTGCTGTATGTCTTTATGTGTAAGTACATGTGAGTCATGGAAAACTGGAGCTGATTCTGATTCTGATCCTGAACCAGAATACAATAGATTAGGCCTACCTGTGTCGGCTCGACCTTTGCCTCTGGAGATAAGGAAACCGAAGGGCTCGTTGGGGGGTCTGATGAGTTCCAGAAGGAGGGTCCCGTCAGGGAAGGCCTGGGTCACCTTACCGATGGGACGCACCATTCTGGATGTGGCTGGCACGTCCTCCGCACTCAGACCACCAAGCAGCTCAGCCTGGGGGCTCACAGGACTGTTGGAACGGAAGTAATGAAGTTAATAACATGTATTTGAATGTTTCCATTTGGCATACCTGTGTAGTTGAGTGTTCTACCTGGGTGCCAGGCCATATGGTAACTGCACCTCTCCCAGTATAGTCGAACGTTCAGTTCTTCTCTCGAGACTCTGCACAGAGGAAGCCTTGCGCAGCTGTGCCAATGGCACCATCTAGTGGTGGAACATTGGTATTACATCAACCCATATGCTTAACCCTTGCGATGGGAATAATTCCTTTCAATAATCCGTAAATAATCCTCTGACAGCAGCACACCCTAGGTAACGAGACTATTGATATGAGTGCAAAATATACATTTTGTATGCCAAATTATTCATTTGTAAATCATATAGATGAACTTGAATAAATTAGCGTTGAGAAAAATACAAATTTCAAGTAACATAACGAAATGTAAGTTTAAAGGAATATTCAAATAGAATTATAGAATCTAATGCAATACGATATTATTCTAATTATAGCTATGAATTAATAATAACTCAGATTTCAAATCATAAACAAACACAAAACAAAATGTTCGAAATCTATATTTACTCTAAAATCAAACATATCTACTCTGCATTCAAACAATACAGCAATACTACTTCAATGCAACAGACACATACACACACGCACATACGCAAACACACTCTCTCACACGCACGCACGTACACACGCGGTCTCCTCCTCCCTCCACCGACCGACTGTGTGCAGGCTCTGCAGCGAAGGGGTCCGCTGGATGCGGACGGGGTGCTGGGGCCGGCGGGTGGGGCTGGGGGAGGCGGAGGAGCCGCCCCCCCGGGGGCCCGCAGGCAGGCTGAGCTGCTCCATGCTGCTGGAGCGACTGCCTTTCACCAGCTTCCCCACGCTGTTCAGACCGATGGAGGAGAAGAAGCGACGCAGGGAGAGCTTGGGGCGCTCCGCTGTCGCCTTGCTACAAACACGCAGGGTGGAGGGTAGATCATCAGAGTGAGCTGTCGCGACCACGGCCGTGTCTTTAGGTTGTGTGTTTTTGTGTGTGTTTGTCTTGAGTTTTTAGTTGCCCCCCCCAGCGCATTGATATAGCACTTCACATTGCCTCACATTCACCCATTCATACACCGACGGCGGTGTCAACCATGCAAGGCAAGAACCAGCTCGTCAGGAGCAGTTAGGGTTAGGTGTCTTGCTCAGGGACACCTCGACACTTAGCTAAGTGGAGCCAGGGATTGAACCAGCAACCTTCCGGTTGCGAGACAACCACTTTAACTCCTGGCCTACTGTCACCCTGCAATCTGTAATCACTTAATTTCCCGCACCTGGACTCCATTCCGTCATGTAGCCTCTCCATATACTGTATATCAGTTGACTTCCTTTGTTCCTTGTCGGTTTGTTGTGTATTGTCACATGTGTCGTGTTCTATGTTTTTTTGGGTCGATGTTGTTAAGCTTCGCTGTTCCCTGGACTTCCTGGACTTCATCCCTGCAACCTTTTGGACTTGTACAGTTGCTGTTTATTCTGTTTTGGACTTTATTACACTCATGCCTGTGAGCTTCTAGCTTTGTTATATGAACTTATTGAACTGTCCCTGCCTGCCCGTCGTCTGCATTTGTGTCCTTGTATTCCTGCTGCCCTCTCAGCACCTTCCGCGACACAGTAGGTAAGAGTCGATATCTACACAGTAGATATCGACTCTAGTAGATAGACGTAACAATGACAACTGATACAATTCTGAGCATTACAAATATTAGCATAGCATTAGGATAGCAGCATACCATTAGTTTATTGGCATACCATTAGCTACATAGCGTGGCAAATAGTGTATTAGCTTAGCATGTCGTTTGTACTTTATGCTGGATTTAAACCAAGTTGACCAGCAGAGGGCAGCATTTATATAAGTTAAGTTAAGTTCAACAGAATCCTATTGGTCCAGGCTCACCGTGGCATGTCCACAATGTCCTCCCATTGGGCCTCAGTCTTCAGATGCTCCGCCCTCAGCAGCTCTGCTCGGAGGTCCTCTGCCCGAGATAGGGCCAGGCTACGAGGGCTGGGACGCCCCTCGCACCCGTTGTCTCCGCTCAATGACAGACCTGGGAGAGAGAGAGATGGTATTATTTGAACTGTATTATTTACCAGTTTGTTTAATATTATATAATTTCCTTTTAAAGTTTGTCCAAGTTTTTTCCAGGCTCTCAACACGGGCCAGACAATATTCATGGTAATACTAATAAACACACCTGGTCCATCTGGAGAGGTGTCCCAGAGTTCAGCAGGCGGGAGGTCGGGAGTGAGCCTGGCTGAGGAGTACTTGAGACTGGAGGGTCTGATGCAGGGCACCAGGTTGACTGTGGCAGGGGTCCCCTGTGTAAGAGGGTCTTCCCTCCAGGCCTTTGGAGGGTCCAGGAGGTCTGCATGCTGGGAGCTGCAGCCCTCAGCACCCACCTGACTCGCGGCCGCTTGGCACTGAACCTGATTGGTTGGAGTGCGGTTCTTCGAGCTCGACTTCAAGGCCGACTTTATGGGCAAGGGGGGCCTCGACGGCTCCCTGGGGCCGCCGGGGGCCTCCCAGGTATGGTGCTCCAGATCGACGGGGCTCCCGGGGGCGAAGGACACGGCCCTGCCCGTCTGGGTCCTGTTCCTGGGGTTAGAGTTGCGTCGCTGTGCCCACGAGGGACCGTAGGGTCCGTGGCCAGACTCCAGTCTGCTCTGCCCTTTCAGGCTCCTCCTCCTCAGCTTGCCGAACCCTGAGCTCCTCCAGCCGCTGCCTCTCTCCTTGTTCTCTCCCAACACATACGCCCCAGCAAAGGTGACCGTCAGAGGCTGCTTGGGACGAATGCTCGCTTCCTGTTTACCCTGGGGTCCCGGGCGAGGAACCCCTTTGCCCCGTGCATCCTCAGCTGAGCTGGCAGGCTGCTGTTGTGGTGCTGGTGGTGGTGGTGCTGGTGGTGGCGGGGGAGGCCACAGAGCATCTGAAGCCACCGACGGAGGTTCCCTGACAATGGAGCCACAGCCCTCACATTTCTGCACCACCACGATGATCTCTTTGATCACTGTGGTCGTGGTGGTGGAGACACTGCTGCTGCTAATCACCTCCTCCTGCCTCCTCTGAGATGCAGGCGTGGAGGTGCTTCTGTGGCCCTGCCCCCTGTCCAAGTCACTACCGGTGGGATCGGCGCTATTCGGTACCGCCTCGGCCTTTGCCCGGGGGTTCCCCGAGCGGCTGCGCTCCCGCGCGCGGTCCAAGTAGCGTGACTCTGCCTCCTTCTCGGATTCGTCCTCGAAGCGCACCCTGGTGGGGGAGCAGCCATAGTGCCTGGAGCGAGCTCCTTGTTCGGCCGGGCAGGAGACTTTGGGTTCCTCTGGGATGAGAAGTGGACCAGACGGGGGTGGCGTGGACACTACCTCTTTGGTTTGAATGATATGCTGCTGCTGCTGCTGCTTCTGGGGTGGTGGACTGGCTGGGACATCTTGCTGCTTCCTGTTTCAAAATAAAAGTTTGAAAATGAATATCCAAAATGGGATCTTTGTTTGAATTCTTCTTGACTTTGACACTCTTTCAAATATATTCAGAATGTAGAGATGTTCATAAACAGACACACTACCCTCTGTAGTGGAATCCTAAACGATTCACCATTTATGATACAATCATTAATTTATGAATGAATGAATGCCGCTGTCCTGAATAGAGCCGGCCGTGAATCCTTCTCTCACTGACATAGGCGGATTTCAGCAAGAGAATACAATACAGCGAAAGAGAGAGAGATGTGTCGTAACGTAAATGTGATTATATAAGAGGAATGTAATTAACATTGCCTAAAAATGTCTGCTGTGTGTTTAATACAAATGCAAACTTCCAAACCATAACTATACTTTAACTTTTCTTTAGAACTTTTTTTCTTTGGGTCCATCAAACTTGGAAACCATGAGCCATGTCATAGAAACCAAAGTATGTTAAAGTACACTAATGTATACATGTATATATGTACTAACGTAAATGTCTACTGAAGGAAACTTAAACAGAACTCAGATCACTAGATTCACAAGATCACGCAACATGGCGGAGACGTCGGCCTACGGGTCGTGCACAACGCACTACAGACCACCAGTGTCCAAGTCAAAAGTCACATCCTGCGTCACAGCGATCGTATCCGGGTCGTGGCGACTCACGCGCTGCCTCTCTGATCGGAATGAGTGAGTCTCGGGGGGCGGTCGTCGTTGCCATAGTTACAGCGCGCTTTCAGGCGGGCCCGCTCCAGGAGACGCTTGGCCTGCTCGTGCCTCGGACTCAGGGGGAGCTCATCGGGGAACGCGACGGGCAGGCTGCAGACGTGGAAGCAAGACGGAGAGAACGACAAAGGGAGAAAGAGAGGGAGTGGGGGGGGGAAGAGAGAGAGAGAGAGAGAAATAGAGAGAGAGGGCGAGGGAGAGAGAGAACAGAGGCCCTTAGACAACACACGCGGTCACTGGGCAACAGCGTCGCTGCCGTTATAATCACGTTATTCTTTTACGTTTTTGTACAAATTTGTACAAATTGTATTTGGGCCCGGGGACAAATGTAGAGAAACCATACGCCCCCACTGGACGGGCCGCACGCTGAGCTGGCCCGGCTCTTAAGCCATCTTACGTAACGTAAGGCAGATTGACCGGGACGCGGCGTTGGTGCTGAGCAGCGCAGGAATGTCATTCGCCCGTTCACCCATTCATCCATCTGTCCACCCTCAATGCCAAGTGCAGGCTAAGCCTCTCTCTGCATTGTGCCGGGTGTTCTTATTGTTATCCCCGGTGATAAAGATAGCATGATAGCCGGTAATCCTCACTATGGACTGCCTGCCGTTCGTTCTCTCCCCCTGTGCGGCCAGGAGCAGGAACACGTCATCGGCCATTTTGGTTTGTCAATGCCGGGGGCACGGGGGGCAACGAGTGGGACGCCGTGTGCAGTTTAAGTGACGCAATTATGACATCATTAGTGCGATAGTTATGATGACGGAAAGCGACTATCGACTGACACTCCGTGCCAATGACCACGTTAACATCCCGCACGTCAGTTGAGAATGAGCATGAATGAAAGCCTACATGTTGGCATTCTATTGGAGTTTTCCAGGGCAAACAAAATCAAACAACATATGAAGCATGGGAGCTGACAGCACTGTTCCTGACTTACTGTGAATCCAAATATGTTGCTTGCTTACCTTGAGCTGGCCTCAAACTCCTGGGAGAGAGTGGTCGAGTCAGAATCATTTTCCAAGGACTCATAGGCACCTGAACAGCAACACACCACATCTTCTGTTACTTATTGTCAGTTATTTGTATGATGGGATGTTTAGAATAAATGAACGATACTCAACCAAAGCATATGAATTTGAGTATGACATAAGTGGCATTTTTGTTTTAAACTAAACAGATTTCCTGGGATTACGGTGGCTTTGAGTGTGTAGCAAATCACACCGCAACATAACACAAAGATGTTTTGATCATATATGTACAAACAAGTATTAAAATAATAATGTTGGATTTCGATAAACCTCAGTGACCCCATGCATGACTCAATAAGTTCAGGGGGGTTATGCAACCAATAGCACAAAAGCAGAGGCAGATTTTGCAGAGCCATAGAGATGGAAGAGAGGATTTGTCATCTTTTATCCTGCTGCATGGCACTAGCACTCACACACACACACACACACACACACACACACATAGGCACACACACATACACACACGTAGGCACACACACACACGCACATAGATACACATACACACACAAACACGCACGTAGGCACACACACATAGGCACACAAACGTAGGCACACACACACACACACGCACATAGATACACACACACGCGCACACGTAGACACACACACACACACACACACACATGTGCACGCACACGCACAGGCACACAAAATCATGCATGTATGCACACACACACACACACATACACACACATTATTACAGGTATATGCAGTGTAAATGCATGATTTGATTCCTCTAAATCTACACTCACAACACATTCATTCATAGGTAAACACACACACACAAATACAAGAGCGACTCTGCTCCTGCCCTTCGAGTGCTGATGATAGCGAGTGACATCGTGTACATCTGCTCACCCTGACATCTGTTCAACACAGTCGGTCGGGTTATATGCTCATGGGCTTCCCCCTGACACACACACACATATACAAACACACACACAACCACACACATACACACACACACACACACACACACAGCAACACAAAGTATTGCTGGAAGCATGAAGCAGTTGACAAGAGATACTCTACATGCATAACACGCTATCGTGTTTGAAAAGGATGTGTTTGTGCTCCAGTATAATTGCAGCACCATGGAGAGAAAGGTGCGTGTGCTGCCAGCGAAGCATTAGCTCAGTTGTTCAAGCTCAACCAACCCTATACGTCCTACTGTTTATCATTGACCTTTTCTGCAAAAAAAACGTTTGCGTTTAACACTCACAAATAGAGCCGCTGTAAGTTTAAGTTTATGAGTACAGGAGACTCTTTTGTCCAAAGCCACTTACAATAAGTACATTTGTCGAAAGAGTGCAACAACAATATATCGCTGACGGTACAGTAAGAAGTAAGAAGTTTCAAGGTACAAGGTACAACAACTTTCGAGTACAAGGACAAAGTGATCGGTGTAGTGTTAGTTGTGATTGCTTTGGACAGACATATACAGACAGACATACAGAAGCCCCTTTTACACCGTGTTTCCTTGTGGGGATGTTACGGTTTCATTCTGCGACCTATGAAGTCCAAACACGGAATGGGGTTAGGGTTAGGGTTAGGGTTAGGGTCATTGTCATTCTGTCTTTATCCCAGCATCGGAGGTCGTAACAAAGATCAGATCCATGTCTGTGTAAAAGGGGTAAGCAGGCATGCTGGGACAGGGGTGTGGCGTTTTGACCACGTGTTATGTGTGCAAATCCATTCAATGTCATCAATTTCTTCAATTTCTCCTCCAACGTATTTCTGCACGCAAAAACCCGTTGCTCACATGAATCCGCCATTGTAAATGTTACGCATCAACGTGTTGTGCATAATAAATGTAATATAAATGCGCACGGCTAGCAAAAACACAGCCGTTATTGTTTAGAAAGCACTGCCAATGGATTATTTATATAGCGCTTTTATCCAAAGAGGTTTACATAGCCTCACATTCACTCATTCATACACCGACGGTGGTGTCAACCACCAGCTCATTGCGACACTTGGCTAGGTGGAGCCGGGGATCGAACCAGCAACCTTCACGGTTGCCAGACAACCGTCTCTACCTCCTGAGCTAGTGCCGCCCAATGTCACATCACACTAGATGCTGAAGGCTGTTGTGTTACACGTCACGCCTCTGATTCCAGAATGCCGGCATGTTCTGTAACAGCACACACCGTTCCCGGCATTATGACAGATCTTCTTTGCAACAATATTCCGGGATCTCTGTATAAAAGACAGACAGACAGACAGACAGAGACAGACAGCCTCACCTTTACCGTCTGTGTCCGTGTGGCTGGCTCTCTCTCGGCTGCCCTGCTCGCTCTCCTCCCTGTTGCTCCTCCGCCGTCTGACCTTTGACCTCCCGCACACACAGGGCTTGGCCTCGGCCCATTCCCGGACTCCTGCTGCCAGCTCGCTCTGCGGTGACGACGGCTGCGACGGCGACAGACTCTCCGGGCTGCTGGTCCTCCCCACCCGGGTGGCGACCTCCCCTTCCTTCTGTTCGTATCTGTCCAGGTATCGCTCCAGGCTGTCCGAGTGTTTGAACCTCAAGACGTCTGCGTCGCTGTCTGCCACACCCCTCGCATCGCCCACTGCCTCCGCCTCGCCCGGCCTCGACCTCCTCTCAGGTTCAACCGCTGGTGCCGGCGTGCCCCTCGCACCCGTCACGCCCGGCGCCTCAGTTTTCCGCGCTGGGTCCCTCGAAGGTACGGGGAGGGGAGCGGGTGTGGTGTGAGGGCCCAGCCCGTTTAGAAGCAACGTCTCGGGGCGAACCACTCTCCATAAGCCCTTGGGCGGAGCCCAGCGCCTGGAGGAAGTTGAGGATGACGTTGCCTGCAGTGGCGGTGAGGAAGTGGAGGAAGGCACGGCGGGGGCGTTTACGGTGGCTGGGGTGGCACGAGAGGAAGGGGAAATGGACAGCAGGGGAAGAGGAGGAGGTGTGAGTGGATTGTGCTTCCTACTGCTTCGCTTGTTGTCAGGCAGGAGACTCTCCACGCTGGGACCCTCCACCGGCCCCCGCGGCTGGCCTGGGGGGCCTTTGCTTCTCTCTCTCTCCGCTGCTCTGCCCATGTCTCCCCGCTGGGGACCCGCCACCAGCTCCCACTGAGCCTCAGCGGGGGCGCTGTGGATCTCTAGCTTGACTTGCACCTCTTGCACCTCTGGCACCTCGTCCTCCCTGTCGTCTTCACCGCTGCTGGAGTCCGGCTTGTTGGAGCAAGACGGGGACCAGGACTGGGACCAGGAATGGGGCGCCGCCGCCCCACTGGGCGGGACCCTGGGTTTGAGTGAAACTTGAGATAGAATTTGTCCAGTTGGCTCCTGCTTTGCCAGGGCATCTGCGTTCGTCTGTTCTCTACACCTCTCCCTCCCTCTCTGCCTCCGCTGCTGCGCGACGGTCTTCACCTTGGTCTGCAGCACGTGCGCAGCAGAAGTGGCGGGAAGGGAAGTGCACGCAGAACTGAAAGAGAGAGGCGGCGGCGGGAACGGCTCCAGCGAGGGAGCAGAAAGAAAGCTCCAGTTACTGGCGATTCCATGTGGTGGAGGAAAAATAGTAGGAACAGACTTGTCTTGAATATTGTCCACCAACTCTTCTTTCTCCATTGGCTGATCAAGCAAAGAAAAAAACATAAATACTTGATTTATTCGAAATAAATAATTGTCTCTAAGGGGTCTCAATTGCCGATAGGCTATAGGCTCTCTCCGATGGTAGAGCAATTGAGCGCATTTCTGAAGTGGACTGAATCACGTTGACTTATCTAATCATTGCTGCAGAACGCACAGGATAATCCTCTGGATAGAGCAACTGCAACATGCCACTGAACCCAGAGAAATGTCTGACTGAGAAATAGATATGACACACGTTTTGTTGTTTGATTAATAAACATAAGCGTTATAGGCTAAATCTTCAAAGCCCAAATAATTTTATTTACAACAAATCACAACTGTCATCAGTGCAGATTTCACATTAAACGTGTAAAAAGCCAGAGTAACAAGCATGAAGTAGCCTGATACTTTTTCTTAGAGTAGTAGTTTTTCATTTAAATCATTGCAACGCAAATTATTTTGTAGCCTAGGCCAATTTTAAATGCCAATTAAAGAGACTCACATTTCACTACACAACAGTGATAAGATGTAAACGAGTGGCACAATAATACACATAGACTTAGTCTACCTGGACTGTGAATTAATACACAATTCTTCTTTGAAACAAAATCCTCGTGCTGAATTTGAAAAGTGAGTTGATCAGCACAATCAGCAGCTACATCGAAGCGCAGAAAAATCACAACACACTGCGAATAATTTAGCGTGCATCCGCAGAACCCTCACCGACGTGTGCACGAAAACTGGACAATTTTACCCCCTCGCCTGGAAAGAATACGCCCAAAAACATACGCCCCCCGTGTCGTGCGGGTTATGTTTATAAAACATGAGCGCACATCTACAAGTCCGAGCCGAGCCAAGGGAGCCGAAGAGCTCTCAATCATGATTGGTCCGTAATCCCTTCAGTATCCCTTCAATAGGCCTATGTCCAACAACATGCCCCCACCCCCCTCTTTCACACACACACACACACACACACAGATGTGAACTAACAGGCGGTTTACAGTTACGGTCGATTTTGCATGCTGCGCGTGCATTGTTCCGCCAGTAGATGGCGCTGTGGACACATGCACACACGCGCGCACACGTACCAACCCAACACAACAGCGGTCACGCGCGCAGCTCTCCCAGCTAGCTGTAACCGGCTAGCGCGAGCCCCTTGTCGAGTTGACACCCTCCTCCCCAAACCTCAGCAGCAGCAAAGCTGCATAGTCGACATGGCGACTAAGAAAACACAGCATCCTATTGCTAAGGAAAGATGAAAATCTTCCAAGTATTTTGGAACGAGTGAGTAGTCTTACCCCACAAAACGTGTCATTTCGCGCGCGATGTAGCGTGTTAGCTGCTCGATAGTTCGCTGTAGTTACGTTTTGGACGTGTAATTGCTAAGTAGCAAGGTAGCTAACGAGCTAGCCCCTGTACTACGGGGAGGAGTTGCTTGATAGCCTAGTGTGTATGTCATTTTTAGTTCTCTTCTAATTAAATCCCAACAGCGCCGTATAAGATGCTGAAGTATTTGCAATATTCACGGTTCGCCACTGCGAGTCACGTAAATATGTGTAATATAGCAACCTCGCTAAAGCAATTATGGTAAAATTGTTACATAATCTCGTCATTGCATTTCCAGCCGTTATATGGTCAGGCATATATTATTGGCCAGTCATTAAAATACGATTTTGGCGAGATAATAACTACTTTGTAGATGGCGTGTAGATAGGACTGCAAGGTTAGCGTGGATAAACGTGTTACATTTCAGTCCTAACGCCGCTGCTCGGCTTTTCTAACTAGCCACCCATAGCCTGCTAATGTCGCTTGTTTCACCTAGCGAGCTGCTGCTACCTTAGTTAGCATGTTGCGATTCGCTATTTGTTTTGTGCGAAGCAAAGTTATTATTAACCACAGAGTAGCCGTGGTTCTGCGTCGGTTCCCCCCGAGTAACACGATGTTAAATGGTATAAAAGTCCAAATAAAAACATTGCATGTGCACATGTGTGGTTATGGAAAACGTGTTGCTCTAAATAACTAGCCAATGTTAACTAACAGATGAAGTTAGCGCTGAGGTACTTGCTAACTGTTAGCCTCTCCAAGACCCTTTGTCCATTATGGTAGCGTCGACCACCTTACCACAGTAGGCCACACAGCAGTTGTTTTGGTCTTTATTAATTGAATTGACAATTCATGCTAAGACCCAACTATTTTTAGTGGCTTTATTATTGTATATCGTCGGTTACAGGCCTGTTTTCGTAATACCGATAGACGCCCTATATAACTCCTAATAGCATTCCTACTACAATCTCTTCAATGCATTTGTGTGTTGTTATAAAAAGTGTTTACTATCAATTACTTAAACTATGCCTCAACAGATTTTTATAATTATATATAATTTTATACAATTTACAATGTTTCAATTATATGTGTAAAGATGTCCTAATTCTTATGGTCTTTTCTTTTTCTCTTTGCAGTATTCGTCATGTAATGTGATCTAAAATCCACAATGTGTGAGGACATTTGAGAACGATTAAGTTCGGAAGAAATTTTTCTTGATTCCAGTGGAATCTTCCATATATTATTTTATTTTTCCTCTGTGTATAATTATAGACACAGCCGGTTAATTCAGGCCCCCCAATCCCTAACAGTCGCACCCATCACTATTTAACCATGCCAGTGCAAGCCCCACAATGGACGGAGTTCCTGCTGTGCCCGATCTGCACACAGACGTTTGAGGAGACGGTACGCCGGCCCATTAGCTTGGGTTGTGGACATACTGTCTGTAAGATGTGCCTGAATAAACTGCACCGGAAGGCCTGTCCCTTTGACCAGACAGCCATCAGCACAGACATCGAGCAGCTACCTGTTAACACGGCACTGCTGCAGCTGGTTGGAGGACAGGTAAGATGTGTGTGTGTGTGTGTTTGTTTGTTTGCAAGGAGTCACACGCAAATACATTTGTGTCTTTTTATATCAACAGATTATACACACATGGAGTGACATGCTGTTTGAGTGTATATTGTTGTATTTATTATTTGAGTGTTTTTGGTCATTTGTTATTCCAGGTCCTACCAAGGCCACATTGTTTGCTAAAACAAGAGCTGATCCTTGATGAGTCATTCTGCCATTATGGGCAATCCCTTAGTTTAATTGTATTGCTTCCATTGGCTCACGGTAGTGCAATCAGTAGAGCTGGATGCTGTGGGTAGAGTAAAGCTGTGAGCACAGCTAATAAGGGTGTGGTACATCCAGTAGTCAATGGCTTACAATGTCATAGATGCGGTGCAGAAGTTGGCACTTGACCATGGAAGAATGGGAAGTCCCGTCAGTCAATTGTGTTTATTTTATTTTCAGTTGGTGGTGTTTTTAGTGAACATGTGTTCTTTCTTTGCAAATGATATGTATGTAAATTTTTTAGGATGTACAGAAGCCATTGTTCCCTGTTTGTTTATCTTTTTTGGTATCTTTTTTTCTCTATTGGTAAATGATGACACCATTATGTATGTTTTGTCAACTGCCAAAAAATTGCCATGTCATACTACAAAATCAAGATGTGTAAATGGAGATGGCAATGTTACATTACAGTGTACATATGACGCACGAGTACACACGATACAATACAGACTGTATTATGCAACCGTATAACAATACTGGAGTACAACCCAGCAGACAGTGGTTCGTATGCCACAAAGAAAATGACCCAACTGTTGGTCAGTTATAGGTATCGATCCTCTTTCTTTTTCTCCCTTGAGAATTGATACACAAACAAACAGTGAAACGCAGCCAGCAAGCCGTGTCATTACACCAGTTGGACCAAGTGTCGTGCGACCTAAGGCTCAAGTCCCTGTGTGTTTTTGACTGACCTCAGGTTCCTAAGGCCCAGCCGGTCGCCTTGATCACCAGTCCAGAGGACTCTCAACACTATGAGGAAGCCAGACAGTGTGTGGAGGAGCTGGCCCTCTACCTTAAACCCCTCAGCAACACCAGAGGTGCATGCACGCACACACACACACACAGAGCTTCATAAAGTGTGTTTGTTCCTCTTTTCACCAGTTTTTTCTGCTTTAGCTGCCAGGAAAAAAGTCTCACAGTAGCATGCACTGGATAACAATGCTGTATCAATACTGTATATATTTAATGTTTAAGTACGTTTCTAATCATTGGAAAGTCAGAATTTGTAGTTCTCTGAAACATTCTAGCAAGCAATCTCCTTATCATGTTTATTTAAATGTCAATTTGTTCCTTTTTATTTATTTATTAAGTTTCTTATGTTATCAGAAGACAGCCATTTAAAACAGACATAAGAAATAACTATATGTTATCTAGCACCACACCACTCGATATCAATATTATGGCATCGTAAACGATATCACCCAGGTCTTCCTAACGTCCTCTTCCTGTGTCCCTGTCACCAGGGGTGGGTCTGAGCAGCACCGCCCAGAGCATGTTGAGCAGGCCCATGCAGAGGAAGCTGGTCACCCTGGTCCACTGTCAGCTGGTGGAGGAGGAGGGCCGTGTCAGGGCCATGCGAGCGGCCCGCTCCCTGGGCGAGCGCACCGTCACCGAGCTCATCCTGCAGCACCAGAACCCCCAGCAGCTCTCCTCCAACCTGTGGGCTGCCGTCCGTGCGCGAGGCTGCCAGTTCCTGGGCCCAGGTAACGTAGCGCCCTATGAAATGCCACAAGAAATGTTAGTCAATACCACAAAAACAACCAAAAGCATAAATTCTGCACTTAAAATAGTACTTAGCATTGTGTAGCATATTATCCTGGCGGCTTGCTGTTTACCAGCAAGGGGTCAACCTAGCAATTATGAGTGAAACACTGTCTTCTTTGTGCCGAAATATTAATAGTATTCAATTTCACGCTGATATTGTGTGACTTTGAGGAGCTCTGTTGCTGATGATTCTCTGTGTGTTTGTCATGCAGCAATGCAGGAGGAGGCTCTGAAGTTGGTTCTCCTAGCTCTGGAAGACGGCTCGGCTTTGTCCAGGAAGGTGCTGGTTCTGTTTGTGGTCCAGAGGCTGGAGCCCCGCTTCCCCCAGGCGTCCAAGACCAGCATTGGCCATGTGGTGCAGCTTCTGTACAGGGCCTCCTGCTTCAAAGTAAGGAACAAACCGCTTTTGTTTTAATGGTCTGTGAAAGTTGCCTGCACTCAGCACGGAGGTGCTTTTTTTTTAAGTCTTATCTTCAACGCCGGTTCAAAAGGTAACCATAAACGATGCTGCGTTGTGACCTGATTATATCATAAACCGCCAGGCAGTTTATGACATCAAAGGCCACGTGGGCATCGGAATCCTGACTGAGCAAATGTCAACAAAATCTGTCTTTACATTCATCCTCCGCCTCACCGCCTAGGTGACCAAGCGAGATGAGGACTCGTCCCTCATGCAGCTGAAGGAGGAGTTCCGTACGTACGAGGCCCTGCGGCGCGAGCACGACTCCCAGATCGTGCAGATCGCCATGGAGGGGGGGCTACGCATCGCCCCTGACCAATGGTCCTCCCTGCTCTACGGTGACCAGTCCCACAAGTCCCACATGCAGTCCATCATAGATAAGGTAGGAGCCCCTTTCCTTTTTAGTTTTAGAATTGCGTGGCGCTTGTCTCTAGCGCTGAACAATGAATCCAAATATTACCAAAATCACAATATGGCCAAGTGCAATATCCGAATCGCAGGAGCTGCAATTTGTTTGCAAGGGAAAAATGTGCAAATGTAAATGTATCTATTAACCTATTAACACCATTATAAATTACTTACTATAGTTCAGCAAAGATGCCCTGGCCTATAATTTTATTTCTCCAGATCTCAGAAAACAGGTTTGTTTCGTTATAGTAAAACAATCTTGAATATTTTAATAATACTAATAAAATAAAAATATACAGGTTATTTTCAGTGAAAATGAAAATATCTGTCAAAATAATGGCAATATGATTTTTCAACCATATTGTTCAGCCCTTTGTGTCATCTTACGTCTGTTGCATCTTTTTGAGTATTTTAATTATTTGATGGAATAACTATGTATTAATTACTTAATTACTAGGTTTAATGAGTTTCCTGTGTGTTTGTGTCACAGTTGCAGACCCCAGCCTCATTTGCCCAGAGTGTCCAGGAGCTGACCATTGCGCTCCAAAGGACAGGAGACCCAGCCAACCTGAACAGACTGCGGCCCCATCTGGAACTACTGGCTAACATTGACCCCAGCCCCGGTAAGACACAACATAAGCCAGTTTATCATCTCGGAGATCTAAACTAAACTCTGAGCAAGATTTCGAAACCAAACAACCAAAAACGCCCCCTCCATCCCTCCCTTAATTTAATACACTTCATTGAGAAGTGTTGCATTCACGCACCTGTGATTGACAGGCAAGATGGATTCCCCGAACCAACCAATCAGGGAAGAGAGGCCCTGGTCGGTTTAAAATATAAATTGGCAGGCACAGTCAACCAGACAAGATATAATCACAGCCCATTTCACTCACTAATAGCTGACGAATGTCTATGGCATTCCTATCTGAAATAGTACCTCTTAAATCTTACCATACCATAGCACCTTTTTATTTTTTTTAAATGAAAAGATTTATTTACAGTTATGAGGTTACATACTAACAAGTGAATGTATTTGTTTGCAGATGCTCCTCCTCCCACGTGGGAGCAGCTGGAGAAGGGCCTGGTTGCGGTGAAAACAGTGGTGCACGGCCTGGTGGACTTCATCCAGAACCACAGCAAGAAAGGAGCTGACCCACAGCAGGTGGGCCCACACGTTCCAATACAGTCACAGGGTTTCCCCTAAGATTCTTTCCGGCAGCAGTCCTGAGATGTGTGTGAGGTGCACCATGTTGATGTGTGCGTGCACGGTGCTGATGTGTGCAGTTGCCGGAGAGGTTTTAGTGTGATCAGTAGGGCTCTGGTGCACTACATTTTATTTTGCCGTAAATACAGTTTTCAGTCTGCAATTTGTAGCCATCTCACCGTCTGGGTTTCATAATTCTGTTGCTTCTGTTCTACACAATCAAAGATGTCGGCTAGCTACTTACTTACTATTTTCAAGTCACTTGTTGTGTTATCTTTTGTCTTTATGCTTCCTACATTTAGTCTAAAGCTGTTTATGAGCTAATGCCACCTACGCACTATTGCACTATTTTGCTGTCTGTATTTTTGCACAATATTACTCCAGTGACTATGAACATGTAACTATTGAGGGGTGTGCAGTAGGGGGCACCTAATGATGTTTTTAAATAAAACAAGTAGCATTTTTGGGGCACCCAACATAATTTTTAATAACACAAAATAAACTGAGTTAGTGGTCCATATATAATGGATCTGTGATCCATATATAATGGATCTATGATCTGTGATCCATATATTATGGATCTATGAAGAGCAGCTACCATATCATAGGACAAGATATCGTTATGTCAATATATTACTAGTTGATTAAAGATAAGAAGGGTGACTAATCGTACAAACAAATAGGCCAGCTACTAGTTTTCAGTTACCAATGTGTTTTGGGCCTGTGTGTCACGTTGATACTTCAAGTCTGTATAGTCCATGTGTTTAAATCTCTCTCTCTCGCTCTCTCTCTCAGCCTCCCCAGCACAGCAAGTACAAGACGTACATGTGTCGCGACATGAAGCAGAAGGGCGGCTGTCCTCGCGGGGCCAGCTGCACCTTTGCTCACTCTCAGGAAGAGCTGGAAAAGTGAGTCACACACTGTTAAAACACACAGACACACGCACACACCATTATGCCCTTGTGGTTGATCTTTACAGTCTTTGTGCTGGTGTGATTTGGTGTGGTATGACAATGAGGGCTGTGGTTTCCCATGAGTCCTTGAAATCCCTGAAAGTTTGTGAAATTTTAAGGGGGAAAAAATCATGGCCTTGAAAACACAGACATGGGTCACTGAAAGTGCTTGAGCTTTTATATTTTGTGCAAGAATAGAAATTGTTCAGAAGTTCTTTTGATATTTCTCTTAGTTAACGTTAGTAAATAGGCTACAGCACAATTGAGAAGCGTTCACACATTCAAGCCCCTCTCTTTTGTTTGTAAAGCCTGCTAGTTTTTTTGTGATTATAAAAATTCTGTGTAACCGTAATTAACCCTCATCCATGTCTCAAACTATGTCGTGTTGGTTCCTTGAATTAGATTTTTAAGAAGGTGTGGGAACCCTGTAATGTTTATGATTTAAGTAGCTGCCACCATATTTAATCAGTCAAATTCAGTTAACTGCCATTCATCTTGAAAAGGTTTTGAAAACCTATTCTGGTTATTTTGTACAACTTCCCCAACAACAGTTTCCAGTAATGGGAAATAATCCTAATTACTCTCCAGGTACCGCAAGATGAACAAGCGCCTGGCCGCCCGTCTCCCCGGCCCGGGGGGGCTGATGCCCGACGACGGCCTTCCCATGGACGTGGCGGTCACGCGGAAGCCCTCGCCCCTGCCCAACGGCAGCGCCCTGGGGCCCTCCCTGCCCCAGCTGGTGGCCCGCGGCACAGAGGCGGGCTACGACCTGCTGCGCAAACCCCTCAAGATGGAGGGGGGCGGCTCCAGCGCCCCAGGCTCGCCACCTGACCCGTGAGTCCACCATATCACGTGGCTTTCCATCTTCAGCCTCTGTCTTGTTTGTAATCTCCCTTACTATGCAGTAGTAGAACATATATGTGAATGTAATATCAATATGGTGATATGTGACTCTGATTAAAATCCATAGGTTTCTAGTTAGAGGGGCAAGGACAACAAATGCCTCTACCTCCTTCGTCAACATACACTAGAAGTTTGTAATAATTTGTAACAGTTAATGCTAAATCTTATCGTTTGGTGATGAATTGGAGGTATATCTGACACCACTCAGCATTGCTAGTCTGCAGCAACATCCTGTTCTGCTGCCTTGCCCATCTCAAGTTAAATGAGTGCGTTTCTTTTGTCCTAGGCTGGATGCCATAGGGAAATCCAGCATGTCTCTTCCGCCGCATGCCCTGGCGCACACCAGACTTCCAGCGGACCACCTCTCCGGGGTGAAGCAGATGCCCGTGGTCCCCCGGGGCTCGCCCATGTACCCCCCTCAGCAGCAGCTGCCTGAGATGTACTACCCTGACACACGGCCCCCGCCCTCTGCTTCCCAGTACGAGCCCTCGCAGTACCCCACAGGTAACAGCACCGTGTTCAAACAAAATAGATTGTTTGTGTGATTCATGCGTGACCTTGGTTTGTCATGTTATGATGAGCTGGAGTCTGGTGATGCTAAAATGCTATTTTTCTCTTTTCTTAGACAAATAACACAGTTACTGTTACCAGAATTGCTATTGGTGTGTCCTTAATGAAGTAGATTTATTTTTCTTGTAAATGTTATTTCTTACAGTGCCATGTTAACCGCGAGCCTGCCTCCCCCTTCCCCAGGTTATCCTTACCAGCAGCCGCCTCCACAGTATGTCCACCGGAGTTATATCCGCAACCCTCCCCCGCCCACGGATCCAGCAGCACCCCCCTACCAGGACCCCTACCCCGGCTA
>OMKP01080908.1:0-10894 GCA_900302375.1 Bathygadus melanobranchus
AACTACTTTTATTATGTGCCACCAGTAAAAATAGTTTTGGGGGAAACAGATGGGATTTAGGGTCTGAGAATCTGGGAAGAGACACCTAATCTTAATGGACAATCAGCCATGCGTGAGACGAGACCACAGGGGGGCTGTGGGATCAGCCACGTGTGTTAAAGATAAGCTAAGGAAGTAGGGGAGGAAGAGATGGGGGATAACTTCAGGAGATGGCCTGGAGGCCATAAAGTGTGCCTGGTTAAGAAAGTTAGAGAGTTGTGGGGGAGCATCCCCTTGACTGTTATTTTTTGAATGTGAAGATGCATGGAATGTGATTGGTCAAGAGTTGGGGGATGGCCCAAGAGGATATTGGGGATAAAAAGTGTGGTTTGGGGGATGACTGCAGCTCTTTGGCAAACCAGCTCAGACTATTATGTTGCTTGCTTCAAGTGATAATAAAAGTCTTGTATTCACATCACTTCTTACTCTCAATTTCTCTCAGTTTAAGCAATTCTACAACATTGGGACACTGCAGTGATGTTGACATTGCAGCACAGTTGATCGTCCAGAGCCACGCTGAGGTTCTGTAAAGTCCTCAACAGTGACGAGTAGGTCCATGTCTTTCCCTGGCATGAAGAGAAGCTCAGTCTTGTCAAGGTTAAGCTTCAGGTGATGCTGTTCATTTGCTGTTGTACGCCAGACATTCAGAGATGCGTGTTGCAATCTTGGTGTCAGAGGGGGGAAAATAAAGGAATAGTTGAGTGTCATCCATGTAAGAGTGATAGGAGAAGCCGTGTGATGTAATTACAGAGACTACAGATCTAGTATATTGGGAGAACAAAAGTGGTCCTAGTACTGAGGTCAAGGGTCAAGAGAGCAGGGTCTGGACAAGCCGTTCCATGTGACCTGATAGGTGTGATCCATCAGGTAGGAAGTAACCAGGATAGCACAGGTCCAGCAATGTCGAGTTCAGCAAAAGTGAAGAGCAGGATCACTGTGTCGAACGCAGCAGACCATTCGAGGAGAACTCCTTCACTGACAAAGCAAAGGGATATGGCATAACCTTGTGTAATGTTTACAATGCAGATCATTGACATTAGGTCTGGTAATACGAAAATAGTGTTTAGTTACCTGGTTATTTCCTGTGTGTTTGTTTGATTCAGCCGGGCAAACTATTCATACAGCAGACAGACTCTTCTGATCATTAATTTTAGATGTACACTGCGGTCATCAAATATATGAACCCACAACGAGGACCATCAAGATTTGGTCAGAGGGTGCTGACTTCACTCTCCAATTCCAACACACAGATTAGAATGTGTTTGCTGCTCAGGCCACCACGTACTCTCAGACTAACATTGACACTTATGCCAACTCTTTCCTAGATCACATAAGCAGGTGTGTGGACAGAGTGACAACACTCAAAAAAATAAAAACCTTCCCAAACCAGAAGCCCAGGATGAACACAGAGGTTTGCCTCCTGCTCAAAACAAGAGATGCAGCCTTCAGGTCTGGACCGGCAGGCTTACAACTCAGCCAGGGCCAACCTGAGGAGGGGAATCTCCCAGGTTAGACACTGTCACAAACAAAGGATTGAAGGGCACTTCAACTCCTCTGACCGCCGACATATGTGGCAAGGCATACAGACACATGCATCACAAACTTCCACCCAGCACTGTGCCCTCAACCAGCTCTGCCTCCCTCCCCGACGAGCTAAACTACTTCTATGTTTGCTTCGACAGGGGAAATAAGGAGGTCTCAAAGAAGATCTACCACCCGATGATCAGCCTCTCACACTCTCCACCTCAGATGTTTGTTCCACCCTGAGCAAGGTGAATGCTCGGAAGGTAGCTGGCCCTGATGGAATACCTGGCCGCGTGTTGGTTCTCTCAAACATTAAATCATGTCTGCCTGCTACATTGGACCCTCACCAGTTTGCCTACTGCTACAACAGTTCAACAGAGGATGCCATCTCCACAGCACTCCACTGGCCCACCTGGACAGTCCCAACTCTTATGCCAGAATGCTTTTCATTGACTTCAGCTCAGCATTCAACACTATTATCCCCTCCATGCTGATCTCCAAGCTTAGCCAGCTTGGTATCAATACATCCCTCTGTAACTGGACTCTGGACGTCCCGACTAACAGACCCCAGTCTGTTAAGTTAAGAGACAACCTCTCTTCCTCCACTATCACCCTGAACACTGGTGTGCCACAAGGCTGCGTGCTGAGTCCTCTATTGTACTCCCTGTTCACCCCTGACTGCACTCCGTTTATAGCTCCAACACCATAATCAAGTTTGCAGATTAGGGTTAGGGTCAGAGATGACAACGAGACGGCCTACAGGGATGAGGTACAGCACTTGGCCACATGGTGTGCTGACAACTATCTGCCAGTTAACACCAAGAAGACAAAGGAGATCACTCATTCACAATGACACAAAACAAAGCCTCTTACTTATGCACACAAAAAAAAATATATAAAGAAATGTCATTGAAATGAATGCTTGCATGTTGTTAATATTACTTTGGGAGGATGTGTTTTATTGTGATAGTCTAACAGTTTGTTGTTACTTTGGGATGATGTGTTTTATTGTGATAGTCTAACAGCTTATTATGTTTCTTTGGGAGGATGTGTTTTATCGTGATAGTCTAATAGCTCATTGGTGACGTCATGTGTGGGACAACTTTAGACTCAACCTGTAATGATTTAGTCTGTCTCAAACAATGTGACACACCTGGAGCATACATGGTTTCATGATGCTTGATAAACAACACATTTGGTGACAGTGCTTGGCATGTATGTATGTGCGTGCTGAGGAATGTCACCAGATAACTATGTGCTCATGAAAAAAATATGTGTGTCATGACCTTATACTTAACCTTGCACACATGTTTTAAGCGGTGTGCAATACGGGACAACTCAGTGAAGTTTAACTGTTTACTTGAACACAAGCAATTGGTACAGAGCGATTATCCATTCCAAAGTTATCAAAATTACTGAATGAAATTATGACTATAAATTATTGCATGCTAATTAGTCAATTGTTCCTATATTTTTTCTATGAACTGCATTTAAGCTCCTATACAGCATTCAATTACATCACTTTTATTTGTGTATTACGCCTATAATGTTGACTGTTAGTAAAATTGACTGTAGCAGTCACGTCTGCACACGCCACCTCAGCGGCTTCTTAAAAGGTTCCTCCAAGACATAGGACGCAGGAAGGTGGCAGAGAATCTGGTTTATTTGAAGTTTGAACATGAAATGACAGAGCAGATGGTAACAGTGCTAGTGCTCTAGTGTGTGTGGTGGTGGCTGGTTTAACCTGTGGGCCTTGATTAGGCAATGGCCCACAGGTGTGCAGCCTCACCCAGCCAAACGAATCAGTTAGAGACTCTGGCTAGGTGAGACTGCTTAAACCAGCCACCAACCACACAGTGCCACATTGACATTTGTGTTTGTGTGCATGTGTGTATTTGTGTGTGTGTGTGTGCCATTTCTTATAGATAGCGGTAAGCACTTTATTAAGCATTTGAGTTTTGCAGCGCAAGTCTAAGCATCTGACGACATTACAGTGGCAGTACAAGTGTACCTGTGTCTCCCAGAGGCCATATTGGAATTAGGAACAATTAACCTGTGACCTTGCTTCAAGTTAAAATCCTTGAATTTGGCACCGAGGGGCATCTCTGGATCTACACCTAATGACACCACATTTGTGGTACACCCTAGAGTCGCCCTCTGTGACATCCACTAGCCCTAGTGAATGGTGTCTGCACTGTGTGGAGCTCATCCCAGTCCAGACATAAGCTATCTCATGCAATGGGAGCTCTTTAGCTCCAGAACATCTGCAGAATAACATTTACATTTAGCAGACGAATTTGTCCAAAGCGACGCCCAGAATGGAGAATCGGAACACTGGTCTCTCTCCTGATTGAAATCACTTTTAAATCACTTAAGAGTTTGCCATTTGGAGAGCGTTCATAGCATGGGAGTCACCAGCGGGAATAGAACCCACAACCCTGGCAGTGTCAACGCCATGCTCTACCGGCTGAGCTAGTCATATTTATTCTATTCTGTTAATATTCTAAAGATATTCATTGAAATGAATGCATGCATGTTGTTAATGTTAATTTGGGAGGATGTGTTTTACTGTGATAGTCTAAGAGTTTATTATGTTAATTTGGGAAGATGTGTTTTATTGTGATAGTCTAAAAGTTTGTTTTACTTTGGGAGGATGTGTTTTATTGTGATAGTCTAATGGTTTGTTGTTACTTTGGGAGGATGTGTTTTATCATGATAGTCTAACAGTTTATTATGTTACTTTTGGAGGATGTGTTTTATTGTGATAGTCTAACAGTTTGTTGTTACTTCGGGGGGATGTGTTTTATCGTGATAGTCTAACAGCTTATTATGTTTCTGTGGGAGGATGTGTTTTATCGTGATAGTCTAATAGCTCATTGGTGACATCATGCGTGGGACAACTTTAGACTCAACCTGTAATTATTTAGTTTAGTCTGGTTTTACCTTTTATCTGGAGATATGCTTGAAACAACAGATTTGGCAGTCACAGTGCTTGGCATGTATGTGGGTGCGTGCTGAGGAATGTCACAAGATAACTGTAAGTGTGCTCATGAATTAAAGATTTTGTCATGACCTTATACTTATACTTCTATTCAAATTGTACTGTACCATCAGACATATATTGTTGTTTCCCTCTTTCGACAAATGTACTTATTGTAAGTCGCTTTGAATGAAAGCGTCTGCCAAATGCCCTAAACGTAAATACCTAAAATAGCTATAACTGTAGCTGCCAACTCAAGCCACTAGAGGTTGCTGATGGGTAAAACTTACATAGAGCAGGTTCCTACCAGCAAATTGTGACAACCAGAGTGGGACCAAGAACGCATTTGGGGGTTTCCAGTTAATGCAGCCTAAGATTGATGCTCTAACGATTCCCCTCATCCAAATCCTCATCCTGTATTTTATTCAATTAACTGCATTTAAGCTCCTATAACAGCATTCAATTACATAGCTTTTATTTGTGTATTACGCCTATAATGTTGACTGTTAGTAAGATTTATAACATTTAGCCTATATTTTCCACTGAAGTAGCTGCGATTGTTTTTTTTCTAGCGGGGAACCCTGCCACACAGTGGCTTCCACATGCCACCTAGGTGGCTTTTCTGGGCTCCTCCGACTCACTGGACACAGGTGAATGATGTGGAAACCTGTTTATTGGACCGTTGGCAGAACGTTAGATGCCAAGCAGGTGGTAAACGCTGACATGTCGATCTACACGCGTATGGGTTCTCCATACCTACCACATTCGGACGCAATTGATCGGCGCAATTTGTTGGATGGTCGAGTCTGACTGTGTCTAGAGATGGATGGCGTAATAATCCAGTGGTGAGTGGTTGTCTGCTCCAGCGGAAGTGTTGACAGAGCGACTCGAGCTCCGTCACTGCGTTCAGCCGCCAATGGAATCGCGTGAAAAGCAAGTGAGACTCAAATGGCAAATCATTTCTGACTGGTGACGACGGAGCGGGGAGACAGAGAGAGAGGTCTCGTGCAGAAAGGGGAACAATAACAAGTTGCAATGGTTCCGGGGTTTTTTCTTTCTAAAAGGGGTTTTTGATGTGACGAGCATCACACTGGAGGTCTGAAAAAGCCCGCCGAGGTCTGAAAGAAGGAAGATGCCTCATGGAATGCGCCATCATCCACTCGCTGAACCGGGGCATCCCCAATGCCGAATAACAAAGACATGCCGAGGTTTAGCACCGGCTGGGTGGCCGTCGTCTTGTCGCTCGGCGTAGTCGGTGTGTTCTTCTTCTGCGAGTACCTCATATACTTCCCTGTGATACTGCGGTGCGCTTGGCCGAAGCTCAGCCATGTACGCGGAGGAGAAGGCGCCGACGGCCGGCCGACGGGCTCAACTCTCCGCGCAATGGTGCTGTCCGATACCCATCTGCTGGGAGCCGTCGGCGGACACTGGTTCGACAAACTGCGCAGGTAGCGTGTCACGTCAATCAAATACTGTGCGTATGTCGAATTCTGTATGTGTACACACCGCTGAAATGTCGCCGCTGCTGCTGAACTCCATCGCCGGTGCCGCCACGGAGCCGCTTGGTAAACAATAACAGTGCTGACAGTCAGACGTGTGTGTCCGCCGTGCAGGGAATGGCAGATGGAGAGGGGCTTCCAGACCGCTCTGTGGCTTCTGCGACCCGAAATAGTGTTTATTCTGGGGGACATATTCGACGAAGGCAAGTGGAGCACACCAACGGTATGTCTCCCCATCGTTCATTTTCTTTCTAACCTTTCCAAATGATGATGATGATAATTAAATATGTCAACGCATTAGTTGGTGCCCAGTGACGTGTTGAGTTGTTGTTTGTTGTGGTTGAACCTACAGAATTGGGAAGATGATGTGCGCCGTTTTCACCGAATGTTCCGTCATTCTTCTGACACAGAACTGGTTGTTCTTGTTGGAAACCACGACATCGGCTTCCATTATGAGTAAGAGTTGCTTTGCATACCTATTTACGTTTACACTCACTAACACACGCCGGTTTATTCCTGGTGGATTATTCATTAATAACCCCCTATCTTTGCTTGTAATTTTTCCTCTCACTGCACGCCATGGAGTCTTTTTTGCATTCATGTCTAGAGCAATAACAATGAATCCTCCGAATTCTGTTTCTCTTCAATAATTCAGGCACACTGAATTCAAATGAAAGCCTCTCCCAAACAAGTGTGCACTGCGCCAATATTTCTGAGATGATATGATTTGACAAAAATGTACCTTGACTAGAAACCCTACATGTTTTGAAACTTGTTGTAATGCACTATGCATTGTTCCCTGGCAGAATGCCTGACAGCTTTTTAAAAAATCCATCGTCATGGTGTAGAGAGATAACAGGAGGATATAGTGAAAACAGGTTTCTTTGGAATGCATGTTGTGTGTATGTGTGTGTTCTCTGTAGAATAGACTGGTCCAAGCCATGATGTGTGTGTGTGTGTGTGTGTATCTGTGTGTGTGTGTGTGTGTGTTCTCTATATAATGGACTGGTCCAAGCCATGATGTGTGTGTGTGTGTTCTCTAGAATGGACTGCTCCAAGCCGTGACATGTGTGTGTGTGTGTTCTCTAGAATGGACTGGTCCAAGCCGTGACGTGTGTGTGTGTGTTCTCTAGAATGGACTGGTCCAAGCCGTGACGTGTGTGTGTGTGTTCTCTAGAATGGACTGGTCCAAGCCGTGACGGTGTGTGTGTGTTTTCTAGAATGGACTGGTCCAAGTTGCAGCGCTTCGAGAAGGTGTTCAACTCCACGTCCACCAGGATCCTCACCAAGAAGGGCATCAAGTGAGCAAAAGCCGAGCGATATTTTTGAGGTTTTTCACGTGCGATATTTTGTGTGAATTATTTGTGTCACAGACGGTGTTATCATATGTTGCCACCGACTGCGACAACCATGATGAATAAAGGCAGGATTTTAAAGAAAAGTTCAATTCATTCATAAATATGACACACAGCAACATGTTCGCACAGTGAAAATTGTACAAAAAACCCCCCAAAAAAACAGTTGAGTGACAACAGAAAGATGACGAGTCAAAATACATGTCCGGACACTAAAAAAGATATATTCCTTGATATATAAATTATGTGCAATGAACACATACGTATATTTCTACTAGCCCATAGACCCTGGACTTGAAGATGGACTAGACCTCAGTTAGTTTGAGTTTCTAGTTGTATTGGTTTAGCTGCTTGTTCTGTTTCAGACCTATACAGCACTTTGATGAAATGAAAATTGCTTGACCAATTCATTATTGTTATTATTATTATTATTATTATTATTATTATTATTATTATTATTATTATTATTAGTAGTAGTAGTAGTACTATTATTGTATAGACCAGTGGTTTTCAAACGTTTTGTGCCCGAGGCACACCAAAGTGCGAGCCAAAATCTCACGGCACCTGTAGCTCAGGAAGTAATGCAGTTGTCTGGCTGGTTCGATCCCCGGCTCCACCTAGCTAATTATCGAGGTGTGACACCTAACTGCTCCCGATGAGCTGGTTGTTGTTCATCGGGTCACGAAATATTTATTAACAAAATAATTTATTTGTAAAATGTAATTTAATTTAATAGAAATAATACAATCTGTCTCTGTATTGGGAAACGAGTGCATACAAAGTACTAATATAGTAAAATAAACATGAATTACCTTTTGTATAGTTGTATTTGCAATAATAATGTATGATTGTCACAAAAATCCCACGGACCACCGCTTGGGAACCACTGCTATAGACAGTCAGAGAGATGCACTTCAATACACTTCTGTGAACACATAATAAAGCACGTGAGATATGACGGCCTCCTCAGAGCAGAGAACAACCGGTTCGTTTACCCGGTAGACACTCGTACACACGTTCAGAAGCACACATTCGCCAAGACTCACTGCTCTCGCGTCTCCTCTGTGATTGGCCGGGCAGCTTCCTGCTGGTGAACAGCGTGGCTCTGCATGGAGACGGATGTCCCATCTGCCAGTCCGTGGAGAAGGAGTTGCTCAAACTGTCCCGGGACCTCAGCTGTTCTATTCAGGTGGGCCTTTGGCTTCTCTGCTAAGCCAGTGAATGAATAGTAATGTGTGTGCAAGCTGCAGCGTATAACCTTCTGAAAATTGCTGTAGAGTGACTTGGAATGTACATGTAAAAATTGTTTCCCCTTCATCTTGTTCAATTAGCTATTTTACAAGTCATCAAAAAAGCGTTACTGGACAATGAATCATGTCTTTACACAGAAGATGGTAGGCATGCACCAAGGGAGGGAGTGGCGGGACAGAGAGAGAGAGAGACAGAGAGAGAGAGAGAGAGAGAGATGACCTAACCATTGAAATGTATGTATTTACATTTACATTTAGAGCATTTGGCAGACGCTTTTATCCAAAGCGACTTACAAAAAGTAACACATTTGTAGAAAGTGGGAGACAAAAGGACCAATGTCCTCTGATTACTTACTTACTTACTTAATATATCGCTGAAGGTAGAGTGCAATTAGAACAGAACAAGTTACAAGCATTCCTGGTTGCCAGGTCAATAGAACAAGTTTACAAGCTTACAGTTGCTAGGTTGGCTCCTTACTGTACAACAGCAGGTAGCCAGGATAAGATGACAAGATGACAATAAGTTATATTTCAAGTGCCGGGACATACCAGCGTACAAGATCCTACAAAGAGCCAAGACATACAAATATGGAAGTGCTAAGGATCCAGGAGGGGTGGGATTCAAGTATTGATCGGGTAGGAGGGAGAGGGTTGGGGAGGAAAGGTGGGTAGGAGGTGAAGCTATTCAGTCCAGGTGGACTCTGAATAGGTGGGTCTCGAGTCTCCTGCGGAAGCAGCGGGACCAGTGATTCTGCTGTCCTGACCGCTGTCGGGAGGTCGTTCCACCACTGTGGTGCAAGGACAGAGAAGAGTTGGTGCAGCGACGTTTGTTTATTTTTAGTGATGGTGGTATTTCGTTTTTCTTATGTACGGTATTTCATGTTTTTCGCAGAAGTCCCCGCCCAGCAGCAGTGGATCAGACGGCACTCAGGAGGACTGTGAAGGCGCAGAGAGCTTCCCTCCCTCTCCACCAATCATGTTGCAGGTACTCATTCATACATTCTACTGGCAACACTTGGACAATGCCACCACGAAGGCTCCTTTTGTACCTGTGTGCTCACACACACACACTCACATACTCGATAAGAGTGTTCCCATTTTACAGGATGGAAACTGGGAACACTCTTATCTCTGTTTTATTGGCTATGACAATAAAATACGTTATCTTCACTGTCTGCTTTCTTACTGTGTTCCGATTGAGTTCTCACTGCAGAAATTAGCTAGTTTCCTTATTGCTGGTGTGGAGTGTGATATAGTGTGTGTGTGTTATTATTATTTTATGTGTGTGTGTGCGTGTGTTATTATTATTTTATGTGTGTGTGTGTTATTATTATTGTATGTATGTGTGTGTGTTTGTGTGTGTGTATGTATGTGTGTTTTATTTTCTTGCTGCTGTCTTGTCTCTACCGACCGCTGTCCTGATTGGCTGTTCATGTTTC
Organism: Bathygadus melanobranchus; assembly: GCA_900302375.1. Lineage (NCBI taxonomy): Eukaryota > Metazoa > Chordata > Actinopteri > Gadiformes > Macrouridae > Bathygadus > Bathygadus melanobranchus. The sequence goes on from OMKP01080908.1 coordinate 10,087, forward strand.
CCAGCACTATCCTCTGTACAGGGTGAGCGACGCCAGCTGCACTGGAGAAGATGCTGCACCGCCTGAAGAGCGCCATCTGTTGTTCAGAGAAAAGTATGACGTGTTGTCCAAAGAGGCTTCCCAGAAGGTAAGGGATGAGAAATTGTACGCGAATCACAGCAACCACAAATGCATTGAAGATGATCACGCAAATGACGTTGTAAAAAAGCATTCTGTTTTTATTTGTTTTGTATTTTACTGTATTTTACCAAGCTGAACGGATATGTCTTGGAATGTCTCTCATTTTGTGATAGCTGCTGCAGTGGTTTAAGCCCCGTCTCATTCTGAGTGGCCACACACACAGCGGATGCGAGGTTCTCCATGACAACAGTTACCCAGAAGTCAGTGTGCCCTCCTTCAACTGGAGGAACCGTAACAACCCCAGCTTCATCCTGGTAAGGACGCCTCCCACTGCGGGAGAAGGGCTTCGCTCTGAACAGAAACATATTTTTTAGTGAAAACATACTGAAGCAGCTTATACAGTGAAAACATACTGAAGCAGCTTATACAGTGAAAACATACTGAAGCAGCTTATACAGTGAAAACATACTGAAGCAGCTTATACAGTGAAAACATACTGAAGCAGCTTATACAGTGAAAACATACTGAAGCAGCTTATACAGTGAAAACATACTGAAGCAGCCTATAACTAAATGCCACTGGAAGCAATAGAGACGAGGTTTAAATTAATGTGATATTTCTGTCTGCAAGATGTGTTTATAGGTCACCACCATAAATAAGTCACATTCACCTGATCAAAAATTTAAAA
>OMKP01080910.1:0-10277 GCA_900302375.1 Bathygadus melanobranchus
TACACACACACGCACGCATTACACAAGCACTACAAACTCACACACACACACACACGTTGTACACCCGCACACAACGTACACACACACTCACTCAGAGAGTTCACACACAGAGCGCACGCACGCGCATGCATGCACACACACACACACACACACACACACAAAAACACTACAAACTGCTTAGTTCAGAAAAATCAATGTTGATAAATAATACATAAATAATAGTTTAAATGGTGTGTGTGTGTGTGTGTGTGTGTGTGTGTGTGTGTGTGTGTGTGCTCAGGTGGAGAAGCTGTGGCAGCTCTTATGCCCTTTAATCAGAATTGCATTGGCCAACATCACCGTGGAAACGTACACTGATTGGGGTACTTGCATCGCTACTGCCTGTGTGAGTCTCCTCAAGCACACACCAATCAGGAAGAGATCATAACATTCAATAACATGCGGCCAAACCATCACTATGCTACACTGAATTACTACTCATGAGGTGTTTAACTAAAGGACTTTTCACATAAAGATTATTTATGGGCCTCTTATCTTTCATATTCCCCCAGCACACCTGTTTGACGCACATCATATGGCATTAGATATAGTCATCATACACAAATATGTTTACTAATTATGACTAATGACAGCAGTCGTTGTACAAAAATCCCTATTTGAACAATAAAGTTCCAGTTCCACTGCCAAAAAAAACAACCAATCCTCATTTCGACCGGCTACACACATATGCCCAACAGCATCATTGAAACACAGACCTCTATATTGTTATATTATATATACATATGTTCGTGGTTAAATTTAGCAGTGCCCCATGACGTTCTCTGATTGGCTGCTGTGGTGTCCAATAGGAAGGCCGGGATCCCCGGAAGCTCCATTGGCTGTTTGAGCTGCTGATGGACAGCCCCCTCAGTGGGGAGGGTGGTTCCTTCAGAGATGCCAGGTGTGTGTGTGTGTGCGTGTGAGTGTGTGTGTGTTCCAGTCAATATTTGGGGTTGTGTTTCCTCTCCTTAGCCCATATCTCAGAGCTTGCAAAATCCCTTCCATTTTTCTTGTTAGTTCTTGTCGTGGCGATCCCGTTTCTGCCAGCAGAAGTAACATGAGTGGAAATGTGCTGAGATTTTGGTTTCGGGTGACAGAAACACAAGCTGCTCACACCCATCCATCCATGTGCTCTCTCTCTCTCTCTCACTCTCTCTGTCCCTCTGTGTGTCTCTATGTCTCTCTCCCAGCCTGCTGTACGTGCTCCAGGGTGGATTTGCTCAGCAGCAGTGGCGAGTGGCGGAGCTGCTCCACAGGCTGCTGGCCTACCTGGAGCCCAAGCTCACCCATGTGTACAAGAATGTCCGGGAGCGCATCGGCAGGTGTGCACCACACACACATGCACGCACACACACACACACACACACACACACACGAACACACCCACACAGATACACACACACACACACCGTACCCCCGTGAAGAGTAACCAAACGCTAAACTCAGACCGACCACGGAGCGAGAGCTAGCCGCGGGTTGTGCCTCAGCCTGATTGGCTGTGCAGCTCGTTTCCAACGGCCATTGGAATAATCAGCGTTGGGCCCTCCGTGTGTTTCAGCTTTCAGTGTGTTTGCTCTTTCATCTCAGCGCCGTTCTCGGTCCCTCTCTCTCGCCGCATGCCTTTCTTCCTGTCAATGTCCCTTTCTCTTCTTTCATCCCTCCATTCCACTCCTCCTCCTCCTCCTCCTCCTTCTCTTCCTCGCCTCCTCTTCACGCCTGGCTATCTCTGCCGTGCTCCCTGTTTGCCTGTTTACGTTTCTCTCTCTACCTCTGTCTGTCTCTTGTCTGTCTGACTCTCTTTCTTAATCAATTCAAATCGAATGCCTGCATTGCCAAAGCATATAACAAGGTAACACAAAAACAAAACATTTAATCATTTAATGTTTTACTTCTTGTCTCTCTCTATGCCTCTCTCTCTCTCTCTCTCTCTCTCTCTCTCTCTCTCTCTCTCTCTCTCTCTTTCCTTCTCTGTGTCTCTCTCTCCAGTGTGCTGACCTACATCTTCATGATGGACGTGGCGCTGCCCCACACGCGGCCCACCTCCTCGCCCCGCGTGGCCCACTTTGTAGCGCGGCTGCTGGAGCGCCTCCAGCCGCTCACGGTGGCACCGGAGATCCACAACCACGTGCACGAGGACTGCAGCGCCCAGGAGACGGACGAGCACACGCAGGCTGTCAAGCTGCTGAAGATGGGTGAGGGAGCGCCCGGGGGGACTGGGTGGTGGTGGGTGGTGGTGGCCTTGTGAGAGTCCAGATTGTCACGTTTGTTTTTCAGGGATGAGAATCGGCAGGGACCTTGCGGTACGACATTTCAACAATTTTGAGCGCGGATACGGTTCTGTAAACATTGCGATTCTGTTAATATTGCTAATATTGATACAATATTGTGTGTGTTTAACATTGAGGTTCAGGTCATTTTTTTAAAAGAATATGTCCGAGCAGAACAGAACATTTGATGCAAATTCACTATTGGCGAATGACATTTGGCTGGCTTGTGGCTTACTTTATTTTTATACGGAAACAAAGTTTTTTGCGTTAACCTGACGACACGATAAGTATTGTGGACGCAAAGAATTGCTGGAAGCCAACAGGCTTCCAACAGGCTACCAACAGGCCACCAACAGGCCACCAACAGGCCACCAACAGGCTACCAACAGGCTTCGGCCCGACCGATCCGCAGACAGAAACAGAATATGAAAGTATGAAAGTCGCATGGCACTCAGAATGTATAATGACGTCAAAAAAATAAATACAATAAAATAAACAAGGGGAATCTACGCGTGAATGTAGTAGACTAGTAGGACTGGTTAGTAGTTTACTGTAACTAACCACTGGTTCTTCTCTTCCTCTTCACCTTGTGCGCTGTTCTTCACCAGCGGAGATTAGCTAATAGCTTCCAAGGATTCTTTAGATCATTTAGTTTAATTCTGCGCGTTCATATTTGTCTCAGTAAGCCTCTTTGAGTTTGTTTTGGCATACGTCGGTCAACTGAATTTTAATGCATACTGTGTGACATTCATAGAGGGAAAGAAGTGTTGGTGAAAGATTGTGTGTCTCTCGTGTTTCTGCTTAATGATGTTCGAATCACCAGGAAGCAATTAGAACAGAATAACTTTGTAGTGAAGAGCCGGGAAGCCAAGAATTACTCAATTATGCCCAATTAAATGAGCACAGCGCTAAACATTATAGAAACAGCTGCCTTTCCCATACTCAGTTTCCCTGAGAGGAGAAGCAGGTCCCGTCACAAGAGACATGGTTAGCTCATGAAAAGCTTAGGGAAAGCTTAGGAAAATGACTCATTGCTTAGGCAAAATGTCACGGTTTCCCCCCGAGGCGTTGTTTTTAAATGTCTACAACAGTCTGAAAGACAAATATGCAATATTGTCTCCTGGATCTTTGTGTGTCTTGTTGATGTACATGGTTTGTGACACCCTGGAATATTCTGTTTTCTGCTGTGTGTTGACAAAATTCCTGACTTGGAAGTCATCCAATGTAACAGTGAATAAGAAGTGTGTGCGTGCGTGCGTGCGTGCATGCATGCGTGCGTGTGTGCGTGTGTGTGTGTGTGTGTATGCGTGCGTGCGTGTGTGTGTCTGCAGTTTTAAAATGGCTGATGGCGAGTGCCGGGCGCACCTTCACCACTCCTGTTCAGCAGCAACTGCAGCTCCTGCCACTGCTTTTCAAGGTGATGACACACACACAAATATACACACTCACACACGCATATACACACACGCACATAGACACACACATACATACACACGCACACATGCACATACACACATAAACATACACACACACAGACAAATACACTGTGTACATGCGTGCACACAACCTCACAACCCTAGCTTATTCAACTCAAAATGTCTTCTTCAGTTCTACCAAAATGGCGTCTATCTTTGTGTGTGTGTGTGTGTGTGTGCGTCTTTACATACACAGATTGCGCCAGTGGAGAGTGATGAGAGCTATGATGAGATGAAACAGGACGCACGCACGTGCCTCTCCCTGATGTCCCAGGGCCTGCTGTACCCCGAGCAAATCTCCCTGGTCCTGGCTGCCCTGGAGGAGGTGACGCACACACACACGCGCCCACGCACACGCTTCCTGTCATCTGTCAGCGTTCCAGACACAAGGTCTTGACGGGACAGGGGACATCTTATTTTAGTTTGTGCGCGGGGGCCCGGGCCATGAGTTGTTGAGCGTGCTAGCGGGCTAGGTTAACTGCCATCCCTCCTTCAAAATACGAGCGCTGGCTCTGCCTCTCCTTCACGCCAAGGCGCCTGCCGTCTGTCTGCGGGGCAGCCAGGACCGAGGTTAGGGACCAGGACCGAGCGTAAACATGCCCAGGAAATAAATGTATGTCTCAATCGTCAAACAGTGTCCATGTGCACTCACGTGAACAAGTGATGGTTATTCCTTCCTCTCTCTGGCTCTCTCTCTCTCTCTCTGTGTTTCTCTCTCTGTGTTTCTCTCTCACCGTCTCCCTCTCCCGGCTGTCCTCCCGGGGGGGTTAGATGGCGGGCAACAGATCATGGCACGCGCGCTACCTGGTGCTGTCCTACCTGCAGATCATGGTGTTTTATAACCTGTTTACGCTGCTGGGCACACCGACGCAGGTCCTGCGCGTCCACGAGCTCCTCATGCAGCTGCTGCTGGATGAACAGCTGGAGGTAACCATGGTCCCCTCTCTCTCTCTCTCTCTCTCTTTCTCTCTTTCGTTCTTTCTTTTATAAATACTGTGTCCTTTAGTCAATGATTTATAGTAGGGCTGGGGGATATGGAAAAATCTATTATCACGATAATTATGGGAAATCTAACGCCATGTCGGTAAATGTCACGATATGCTAATTGATTTTAAATTGCCAATTCGAAACAGGTCTAGCAGCGGGGTCATTACGTTGAAGTACATGGAGCCGTGTCAAGGCAACCCTCGCACACGCACGCGCGCGTCCGGCTAACGAGTTCGTCGCGATGTCCTTAAAGCCGCTCCCAATGCGCCTCCTTACCTCCCGCGTGGCCGGTGCTGCGATCCAACAGCACAAAGAAGCTGCCGCGTGGGCTCCGTCACACAAGCGGTCCACGTCATGCACATCCGCCCGGCTCCTGCCATCTTTTCCCTTCATGGCGGAAATTGATTGAGTTCAGCGAGCGGAAGTGACTCGACACGCCGCGCTGTAGACTCTCACCTGATTAGAGCGCTGAAGGGAAAAAAAAGCCAGTGGCCTTGATTTATTTTGCCTTTGTTCACCCCCGGAGCATAGTGGATGAGTATTCAGCTTGTGTTGCGTGACCTCGATTCACTCGTCCCTTTCAGAAGCTCTTCCTGTTCTCTGAGTCAAGACCGCCGCGTATTCATGATTCATGTTAAGTGTAACGAGGCGACAATGTCATGTTTGCCTCGGCTAACCTCGGCGTAACTCTGCACTCGTCGTCGTCGCCCTCGCCGCCCGCGCCCGCTAACCTCGTGTGAACTTCCCTGCGTCTCCAGCCCTCTGGTTCCCAAGCCCTCGCCCAGCACCTCCTCCCGCCTCGTCGTGCTCCTCCAATCCACTCGAAATAATGCATCCGGCATTCGCCGCCTCTCCAAGTGTCTCGTACATCGCTTTCCATTTGGGCCTTTCCTTATTCATCCTCCTCCTCCTCCTCCTCCTCCTCCTCTTGAAACACATGCATACAGCCCCTACACACTACATGACTTTCAAAGTCGTAAGGTCACAGTACAGCACACACAGTACTGTCTTGTAATCGGGTGTCTTGAAGTCGTTGTGGGTTTCACACTACATGACTGATCCGTCGGTCTTGTCTCCACAGTAATTTTTAAATCACTAAAACACCCGAGGACGGACGCTTCCAAAATAGATGCCCACAAGAAGCGAGCGGTCCACGTTGTTTGTGCGCTGCTTTGTGGCTTAAAAACAAGGTGAGACGCGCACATCAAGGATCGTCTTTTCTCCAGAGAGTGTTGGAGGAAAATAAATGATTGAGACTGAAAATTACGACTCACCCACCCCCCCCTGTTTTCCCCTCGCCCGTGTCTTGCGTTCTCATTGGCTGTAGGTCATCGCTGCTGTCATTGCTGGTTGCCATACCCTTTCACACTGCACGATTTTGACTCCTCAGTGGGCCCAGATATTTAACCTGCTAGATGGATAGATCTCGGGCGTCCGTGTCGCGTCGGCGAGCATCTCGATCGCGTCGCGAGCAGTTCACGCAACACGACCGTCGCTCACGGGAGCGTGCTACGATACGCCTCCGATTTGGGGCTTTTGTCTGGGACTTCCAAAGACTCGGCGTTACACATGCCGCCGCCCCCCCCTCTCTCTCCTCCCGCTAGGTGAGGGACATGGCCGGCACCACACTGAGTGGTCTGCTGCAGTGTCACTTCTTCCCCCTGGACCTCGGCCTGCAGACGCAACTCCAGACGCTGAGTCAGACCCGCCTCCCCAAGGCCAGGGGGGAGCTGGCCTCCACGGGTAACACACACACACACACACAGTCACACGCTCATACACACACACACTCACATGTTCGTACACGTGCATGCACACATACGCACACGCTTATAGACACACACACACACACACACACATTCGCACACACATGCATACACACTTGCACAAGCACGTTCCCACACTGTTGCACTCATACATGCACACACTCATTATCCTCTGCTGACTTTGTGAAAAACTCAAAATCTCTTTCACTTTGGCTCATCCTGTGTGTGTGTGTGTGCCTGTGTGTGTGCATGAATGTGTGTGTGTGTCTGTCTGTGTGTGTGTGCATGCGTGTGTGTGTGTGTGTGTTTGTGTAGACTTGGTACGGCGTCATGCTGGTGTGCTGGGCCTAAGCGCCTGCATCCTGTCCAGTCCCTACGACGTCCCCCGCTGGATGCCTCAGATCCTGATGGACCTGAGCGAGCATCTCAACGACCCACAGCCTATAGAGGTTCCTCAGCGCACACACACACACACACACACACACACATACACATATACAGGCACACACAAATAAGCGGACACACATGCGCGCACATGCAGACGCACGCACACACACACACACACACACACAGACGGACACACGCACACACAGACGGACACAGACACACACACACTCACACGGACACACACACACACACACACACACACACGCACACGCAGACACACGTGTTTCATTAAGCACTTGGTCTGCCCAAAAGAATACAATTTCATTGTCCAGTTGAGGAGAAAATTATGTTTTCGGCCTTTTGTTCAGCCTTGGAAACGACATAGACTGTAAGCCTTTGCATAAAGCCGGGGTAACACATTAGAGTACTTAAAAGAGCCGAGATGATTGGGGTGTTAATGATGTAGTGCTTGTTGTGTCGTGAAAAAATAAAGATTCACTTCAAGAGGGAAATAATATCGGGCGCACCAAAGCTACCCAAGCCTAACTACGATATTTCTTTAAGCACACAGATTACCCCCTGTCGGCTAGTCTGCTTGAGCGTTTGAAAGATAACGCTTCCGGTGTGAATTATTCAGAAATACTGTTATTAGTTACAGCACTTTGAGTGTACAAGTTAGCAGCAACCCCCGACTGGCAGCAGTTTGCCCAACGGCACTTGAGTAATCAGTCTTGTAATCACACGTGCCTGCGGGGGGGGGAACAAAGAGCCACGTATAGGTTTCAGTACATTAATAAAAAGGTCCTTTATGTAGGTGTGATGATGAAGACTAAATGGTTAATGGACTGCATTTATAGAGCGTTCTTCTGACCTGTGGCCACTCAAAGTGCCTCACAATAAGTGCCTCGCATTCAGCCATTCACGCACGGATGGTGGTGTCGACCGTGCGAGGCAACGGCCCGCTCGTCAGGAGTAGTTAGGGTTAATTGTCTGTCTGGCTCAGGGACACTGCGACACTTTGCTAGGAGCCGGGGATCAAACCGGCAAACCTGCTCTACCCCCTAGCCACTGCAGCAATATAACAGTGCAGTAATAATAATAATTATTATGATGATCACAACGGGTTTCACCACATGAATAACAGGGTGTTTAAGGTCGGTATGATGATACCAATAATTATAATAATGAAAGCAGGTCAAACCTAATAGACCAACAGACCATTATGACCTTCTTTGTTTTCATAGGGTTGATAACGATGGAATAGCCTATAAATGGGCGGCAGTAGCCCAGGAGGTAGAGCGGTTGCCTGGCAACCGGAAGGTCGACGGTTCCGATCCCCCAGCAAAGACACCTAACCCTAACTGCTCCCGACGAGCTGGCTGTCGCCTTGCATGGTTGACACCGCCGTCAGTGTATGAATGGGTGAATGTGAGGCAAATGTAAAGCCCTATATAAATGCAGTGCATTTATCCAGATGGAAGCCATAGGTTGTTGAGGCAAATCTGTTCATCACGAGGAGACGTGTGTGTACCGTTTCATGGCATGAGATATCGTTGTCAGACGATTGCTATAGCACCAGCATTTTCCTTGGCCCTCTAATGATGATGATATATATTTAGATATATGTGTAAAATGATGATCACGATGCAGCCATACATTTCAGCACACGATTCCAAGTGTGTGTGTGTGTGTGTGTGTAGGTATGATGGTAAATTGTTGATAACCATTCTAATAATATCGACCGCCACGCTGCAGATGACGGTGAAGAAGACTCTGTCGGAATTCCGGCGCACGCACCACGACAACTGGCAGGAGCACCGCCAGCGATTCACCGACGACCAGCTGCTGGTGCTCACCAACCTCCTGGTGTCGCCTTGTTACTACGCCTAGACCAGACTACAGTACCCAGAACACACACACACACACACACACACACACTCCTCCTCCTGTACTGCTGAGGACCCTGAGGTAGACAGTCAGAGTTTGGTTGCTCTTTAAGAGCGTGGAGTCCTTTCTATTTTTTTGGCCAATGCTGGTCGTTGGAACCAGTGTTTAAAACACTGGTTTAAAACACCGGTTTCAAAAAATGGCTTAAAGCACCCATTGCGTCTTCAACAATTTGCCTTGTTTTGATGCTCACTGTGAGAATTTGACCGATAATGAGCATTTGGCTAGCTTTCTGAGCAACCAAACACGACGATCACACCACAGAAGGCTGCTGATTCGATTGAAATCTTTGTGACCTGGATACCGAAGTGAAGTACAATGACCTGTGTTCCACCAGAGACGAGACTGACCCTGGGATTCTGTAATAAAGGACTATAGGCCTATATGTCACCAAGACTATATATGTCATGGTTTACAAACCACCATTTTGCGGGTGTAGATTTGCCTTCTACGGAGTGTCACCATTGTTTGAGGTTTTTGCAACCAGCAGTGGAAACAGTCCATATTTGGCACATTGAGGGCGGGACTTAAATGGTCACCTCACACTAGCCTATGGCCAAAACGCATTCATATTCCATCCTTAATAACTTTTTAATGGCTGTCAAACAGGACTTCGCAAAATACATAATATGAAGGTGGGAGGATTTACACGCACACACATTTATTTAAATATGAAGAGACAAATAGTTATTATTTTTCTTTCATTTGGGAGGACTTTGAATTTTGTTCTTGGCTTAGATCTTATCATAGCTAATCTGTTTTCCGTTCTATTTTTTGTAAGTCTGAAAGAAATTAAATCATTTTTAATTTTTAATAATTGTAGTTAAATACATTTTGCATTACCATATTTTTAGCACAATACTACTACTACGACTACTATGAGAGAAATGACAATGTTTTCTGCTTGTGTGATCTACTGTAAAAAATACATACATGAAATATGTGATGTTAGAAGAGAAGTCATTGTTTTTCACATGCATAGGCAACCCCTCGGATCATGCTGTGGATGAAAAACAAGGTGTAAACACACTTTGTGTTCTCTTTTCATGCAGGTGTAGCTTAGTGCCAGACTGTTCTATAGCAGTGCAGGTGTAGCTTAGTGCCAGACTGTTCTATAGCAGTGCAGGTGTAGCTTAGTGCCAGACTGTTCTATAGCAGTGCAGGTGTAGCTTAGTGCCAGACTGTTCTATAGCAGTGCAGGTGTAGCTTAGTGCCAGACTGTTCTATAGCAGTGCAGGTGTAGCTTAGTGCCAGACTGTTCTATAGCAGTGCAGGTGTAGCTTAGTGCCAAACTGTTCTATAGCAGTGCAGGTGTAGCTTAGTGCCAAACTGTTCTATGGCAGTGCAGGTGTAGCTTAGTGCCAAACTGTTCTATAGCAGTGCAGGTGTAGCTTAGTGCCAAACTGTTC
>OMKP01080915.1:0-11742 GCA_900302375.1 Bathygadus melanobranchus
GCTGATTAACGTATTTGGACAGTTTCTGTATTTCGTCCATTGCTATTATGCAGTCGATTTAGTTCGTAATCATCATTTAGAACAGATAGAGAGGGAGAGAGAGAGATGGAGGGAGAGAGAGAGAGAGAGAGAGAGAGAGAGAGAGAGAGAGAGAGAACACCGATATTCAGGGTAGAAGTTATGCTGTCCTATTTAAGTTAAGATTGTAGGGTCACCCCAACATATTGTTGCGCCTGTGGGCGCTCTGGCTGGTTCGGTTGTGCCCACTATAAAAAAGGAAAACGATTTTCCACGTTTCCCCGGTTTATTCCTGAGGAGACATCAATAAATAATTCTCCATGTTCGCTAGAAACTAGTGCTGGTGGAAAAAGCAATCCAGCTCTGCTATTGGTTGTTGCTGTAGCGCCGCTCTTTTACATAGAGTTACAATGACCGTCATCGTCGCTCTGGACGCGGCTCATTGCTGCTAAGGTGACCGCCGCTATACATCGCCAGCTCTCATTGAAAGTGAATGGCTGACCGACGCCTTTGCTGCTCATGAATCTTTTGGTATGACCCGCCAGTGCAACTACGCGGGGCATTCTTGTTGTTGGTCATAAATGCGCTCAGAAAGTCAGTCAACACCTGTAGGTTACAGGCTGCCTTGGAAAGTTTTTGCAGGAGTTTCAATAGGCGAGCGGACCTGAGCGGAGTATGGTTGTGGTTGTAGACTGGAATCTGAGCACCATAGACAGCACCCACTCCAATTTGAGCGCCCATAATGTTCGGGACACTTTGTTACAGTTCCCGGCCGGACTGAGTCGCACTGGACACACGGTAGTCGCAGTATGCCTCGGGTTGATTCTTGTGCTCGGCGTCCTCAACAATGTCCTTGTTCTCGTGATGTTTGCGAAGTTTCGATGTCTCTGGACGCCGATTAACTTGATGCTGTTGAATATCAGCGTTAGTGACGTCCTGGTGTGCATTTTTGGGACACCGTTTAGTTTCGCCGCAAGTCTGCACGGAAGATGGCTCATAGGCGACCACGGGTGCAAGTGGTATGCTTTCGCCAATTCCCTTTTCGGTAAGTTCGTTTTGTAAATACAAAACTACCACCTTTTTTTGGGTAGCCTACTTTTTTTTAAATGTAGATTTTATTTTATCTCCTGTTTTTTTCTTTCATAAACGAGTGACAACGAATGGGCCACTCAAGTGACGTTCATTTTAAGTCATCTTAAGTTTCCCTCAAAACGCAGTGAAGCAGTTAGAACTATATGTAATGAACTACACGATTTTAACTCTATACCGTTATGGATGTTAGAAGCATTTACACTTTTTAGAACTGTCAATAATATTTGTTCTATTAATTGCACTTAATTATGGTGATGTTTTAAGTGTGTAATACCTCAAAATCCTATTCTCTCTCTCTCTCTCCATTCTTTCCCTACAACCACACACATTGTTTATATATCGCTCACGCCCTCTCTCTCCCTCCCTGTCTGTCTCCCCCCCTCTCTCTCTATTCAATTTCAATTTAACTCAATTATGTTACAATGTCAAAGCAAGTGAAATAAAAACAAGACATGTATGTACCATTAGAGATATACTAGAATAAAGGAATGTGCAAACAGAGTTTCGTAAAATATAACGAGTATGTCTCTCTGTCCCTCAGGCATCGTGTCCCTAGTGTCCCTGTCCACCCTGTCCTATGAGCGCTACTGCACCGTCCTGCGCTCTGCCCAGGTCGACGTGTCGGACTTCCGGAAGGCCTGGCTCAGTGTGGGCGCCGCCTGGGTCTACTCCCTGTTCTGGACCCTGCCTCCCTTCCTGGGCTGGAGCAGCTACGGGCCAGAGGGCGCGGGCACCTCCTGCTCCGTCCAGTGGCACGTGCGTTCCCGCTCCAGCGTCTCCTACGTGCTGTGTCTGTTCATCTTCTGCCTGCTCCTACCCCTGCTGCTCATGGTCTTCTGCTACGGACGCATCGTCCTCGCCATCCGAGGGGTGAGGGAGGTGGGGGGGGGCGGCACGCACACACACACACACTAGCTCAGGAGGTAGAGACGGTTGTCTGGCAACCGGAAGGTTGCTGGTTCGATCCCCGGCTCCCCCTAGCTAAGTGTCGAGGTGTCCCTGAGCAAGACACCTGAACCTAACTGCTCCTGACAAGCTGGCTGTTGCCTTTCACGGTTGACACTGCCGTCGGTGTATGAATGTGTGTATGAATGTGTGTATGAATGTGTGTATAAATGGGTAAATGTGAGGCAATGTAAAGCGCTTTGGATAAAAGCACTATATAAATAATCCATTTACCATTTTTACCATTTACACACGCCTCACATCATGCTTAATGTACTGTTGTTGTTTCACCCTCTTTGGACAAATGTACTTATTGTAAGTCTCTTTGGACAAATGCCCTAAATGTAAATGTAAATCATCATGCAACTGCTCTGGTGTTTGTTCATCACTACATCAATATGACCAAGTCAGAGATTCACATGGATACAATACTCAGAGATCTCAGTGACTCACTGGAACAGAAGGTCCGGGTTCAGCACAAATATCAGGTTCTCCAGGTATTCTAGGGATGGCAGTGTCTCTTTGAATGAATCACCTAATAGGATATATTTATAGACAGGGGGATCAACGTGTTACTATTGGATACCTGCTCTTATATAAGGGCACTGTGTTGGTAATTGGAGTTATGGTCTGTCTCCCAGTCACCTCTGAGCAACAGAAAGTGAGAGAGTGTGTGTGACGCCTTTGGGCTTTTCTTAGAAATACAGCATCATTATATAACACATGTTACACACACAGGCACGCACGCACACACACGCAGATATGTGATCATGAAAGTAACTGGTCAAATTAGGATGAGCCAGCCCTGCACTCCATAGAATACTAGAGTGTGTTAGGGCTGATAAGTAGGGGGCGGCAGAGTAGAGGCAGAGAGGGAGGGGCTTTGTGCTGTGTTAGTTGTCCCTTGATTACCTGCTCTCAGTGATGAACCCTCCTCAGCTACTGGGCCCTATGATCAATACACACAGACACACACTAACGCTGTGCTCTGAATGATCAATACAGAAAGCTAGGAGCCAGACTCTATAGGTTCATACTCTCTCCTCACCTCTTTTGTTTCTAGGTCAGTGTATTTATTTAAGAGAGAGAGAGAGAGCGTGTGTGTGAGTGTGTGAGTGACTGGGATAATGTGAGCAAAGACCATGTAGATTTAGATCGGGAAGTCAGATAAGGGAAGATAAGATGTACTTTGTAGTGGTGCCCGTGCTACTAAACAGGTTTTGGATGAAACCGACTTTTAGTTGATGTGAAAGCTTCCCGTGAAAGGACTACATGTGAATGTAAGAGCACCACATGAACCACCAGTAAAATGTCTTGGTTCCTGGTGTCCTCCAGGTGGGGAAGATCAACCTGCTGTCGGCCCAGCGGAGGGAGCAGCACATCCTGCTGATGGTGCTGTCCATGGTCTCCTGCTACCTGCTGTGCTGGATGCCCTACGGCGTCACAGCCCTGCTGGCCACCTTCGGGACCTCGGGCCTGGTCACCCCGCTGGCCAGCACCGTGCCTTCCGTGCTGGCAAAGTTCAGCACCGTGGTCAACCCCATCATCTACGTCTTCTTCAACAGCCAGGTGAGGGGAGGCTGGGTGGGGTGGGGTGGGGTTAGAGGATGCATGGGCGAGTGGGTCATGGGTGGATGTGTGGGAGGACGGGCTGGTGGCTGAGTGGACGGATGTGTGGACAGCTGATGGTCAGAGGTCGTGGACAGGACTCTCCGTAACTTTTGGAGCTCCTGCTCATAATCACAATCACAATTCATTTTTTCACACCTCTCCTGTGCCCGCCTCACACTTTGAGAATCACTGCCTTATTAGCATGAATGCCCCCAGCGGGAATGGAACGATTGCTAGCAAGCATTTGTCCATATTCATGGACTTAATTCTAAATACAGCAAAACACCTACAACACACAGTTGGCAAAACAGTTAATGTTATGGTAAAAAAACATATTTGCAACACAACGCTGATTCCAGTTTCAATTGGTTGACAGAATGTCAATTTACACAAATAATACCAAAACACTGCAAACACGCCTCCAAATCAAATCATAGCACTAGTTTCCTTCCAGCAAGGACATTTAGACAATCATAGCACAATGATCTACAACATATTAACTGCAGATGGTATCACAGAAGATACATTATTTAATACAGTAGGTGCCAGTTCTAATTCAGTAAATCATTATTTTTCGGCTCAGTATTTTCTTTTGAAGTTAGATTTGAATTTTATTTTTCCTTTTTACAGTGAAAACATTTATCGCTTCCCTCCTTTACCAATAGTGTCGAGGATCAACCGTCGGTCGTGTGGACGATGGTCAAAGACTTTCCACAGCTGTGCTTGGTCTATTTACATAAATTCAATCAGCTGTTTCTCTTGAACAATATATGAATATCTGTGTCAATGTAGATTCTGAACTGTTCACTGTCGCTTTATGGAAATAGAGGTTTTGAACATAGGATTGTCAGTTTCAAAAGAGATAAAATAGATAGAAATACTGACTTTTGGTGGTGGGTGAGCTTGTGCGAAAAATAAATTCAAGCATTGTTAAAATGTGTTCATTGAATGCCTTTTGTGTCTTATCAACAACAAATGTGCTAACGTTATTGGCCCCCAACAGACCGCTGTTGTGTCTTATCAACAACAAATGTGTTAATGTTATTGGCCCCCAACAGACCGCTGTTATGTCTTATCAATAACAAATGTGTTAATGTTATGGCCCCCAACAGACCGCTGTTGTGTCTTATCAACAACAAATGTGTTAATGTTATGGCCCCCAACAGACCGCTGTTGTGTCTTATCAACAACAAATGTGTTAACGTTATTGGCCCCCAACAGACCACTGTTGTGTTTTATCAACAACACATGTGTTAATGTTATGGCCCCCAACAGACCGCTGTTGTGCTAATTGTGTGAAGAGTTGTGAAAGTATGTCTTCAGAATGATTCAAAGCTTTTTAGCCATCATAGGAAACTGTAATATACATGTCACGACCAAGCCCCTGTCCGTCTCTGTGTTTGTTTTCCTGCTTGTGTCTTTAGTTGTCATCCCCCACCTGTCCACCAGATGCCCTCAGACTTTGAAAAGACTAATTAGATTTTTTTTTTTCTCTCCAAAATGTGCAGTTCAATGCGTGCTTCGTTGCCCTCGTAAAGTGTAGCGACCAGCCTCATGGCCTCGCCACCCAGCCGAGAAGCAGCCGCAACCACCACCGCACGCCTGGCTCCCGGCTCTCCCACAATGCACCTGTCTACCGGAGCGCCTTGCACACCTCCATGCCACCTTACTGCCTCAGGAGCCCTGAGTTCACCTCCTCCTGCGTCCCTCAGAAGGAGGAGGAGCCCACGTACAACCTCATCGTCCATTATGCTCCGTGAGGGCTACGGAGGTGTCCGTGTCCAGTGGTTGACAACGTGAAATGTCCCTGTTTTTCCACTCATTTGCAAATTTGCTGCAGAACAAGGAATCAACTGTAATTATTAATCTGTAATTATTGACTAATACCAGATCAACAAGAGTCGCTATGCAGACAAATCCCACTTAATCTTATAGGCTATGTATATTAGAAAACGATATTCCTCTATATTCCTGGAGAACTAAATAGATTTCTAGGTTAGGTTTTTCATTTATTTTGAATATATTCCGAATATATTGGATTTCTCAATTGAAAGTTAGGGTTAGTTATTGTATACTTGCGATTAGAGTGATACATTTTCAGACTTTCCAGTGTGTACGGTTATTCAGATGAGGTAAACCCGCAGATATATACACACGATATACTGCAAAGTGTATAGTGTGTGTATCTGTAGGTTTACTCATCATATATAAATGCCATTTCAAGCAGTCAATTCATTCTGTTTAAAGACCAATAACAGTTGTCTGCTACCATGTTTGTACCACTAGAGGAGGCATTATGTCTACATCAAATGACCATGTATAATATAACCCGTGTCCTTGTTTCCTACTGTACAGCAGGTGACATAGGGTTGTGTAGCATCTTATCCTGGCTACCTGCTGTTGTACAGCAAGGAGCCAACCTAGCAACTGTAAGTTTGTAAACTTGCTCTATTGACCTGGCAACCAGGAATGCTTGTAACTTGTTCTATTCTAATTGCAGTCTACCTTCAGCGATATATTGTTGTCTCCCTCTTTCGACAAATGTGTTACTTTTTTGTAAGTCGCTTTGGATAAAAGCGTCTGCCAAATGCTCTAAATGTAAATGTAAATGTAAATGTAGGGGTCTGCATGTGTGCGTTCATGGCAAATACCCATAGCTTCCGACGCTTTTGTTTTTAAGTAAGCCTGCTTTTCGACTGGAACTGAAATTCACGCGAATCATATCAAAATGAATGAAGATGACATTGATTACAAACGTAAGCATTAGTCATTCGTTGTATTTTGTTGCGCTTCTCTTGCACAAGTAATACCTCTCATTGAGTGTAAAATTAAAAAACCATTTCAAAAGTTGTGTTTTTGTCCGTCTGTCTATCCAGATACAATCTATCTGATACAATAATCACACATTTTGCAGTCACGGTGGAACATACTGGGTTCATCATCAGCCATGACTCATTCTGAAAGTTCACTATATTCTTACCTCATAATTAAAAATAGTGTATGGTTCGATCTATTTTAAGCGACGTTACTATTTTAAGTAGGTCTGGAAGGTAAAATAATAGCTTGTAACTCTATTGCAAGTGTGACATTTAGCCTATTTATAAGACCTGCAATTATTTGATATTACCAGTATGCTTACAATTACAATGTACACATCAACATTACTTAAATGGATGAAATAAAGTGTAGTAAAATATACCATTATGTATGTGGCGTGTGTCCGGTTGGTGGCTGGTTTGAGCAGCCTCACCTGGCCCAAGTCAGGCTGATTAGTCTGTTTGTTACCACCTCCTCTGTCCATTCAACTTCAATTGAATGGACAGTGGCACTTTCAATAAACTGGATTATATAACACCTCCCTGTGTCCTGCTGTTTGCAGGAGCCCTGGAGAAGCCACTAATATATCCTAATGTCAAACATGTGGTCTGAGTTTATTAAGGTGTGAGAAATGTATGAATTTAATCATATTCAATCTTCATTGATGCATACACACACACACACACAACACACACACACACACACACACACACACATGTGACAAATGACAAGCTTCAAGGAAGTAGGTGTAGTAGAGGAACTGTGAACAGAAGGTGTCTGATATGCCACAACCGGCGGGCCACAGAGGACCTCTCCACTGCCACCATGATAAACACCTACCAGACCAGTGTGTTCCCACCCCCCGTACCGCTGCGCCTCAGCAAGCGAATCCCGACACCGGGCCCCGGCCGCGCTACGCTACGGGTGTTGATTGTGGTAGAGGCGCTCCACCTGCTCCTGTCTATCGGAGGATTCTTCTATCTGTACACCGGCAGAATGGTATTTACGTTATTTAATGGGCATTATTTAGTCAAAGAAATATATAGCTCATAGAACAATTTTAGCATTGCTGTCAATACTGACACTAATCATAAGTCCTTATGTGTTTATAGGTGTATCATTTTAAGTGTTTTGTTTTCATGTAAATGCCGTTGATAATTTTATTGCCAGTTCATGCTTTATTATTTTACCGTACATTATTCTAATCTGTTGTAGGCATACTATTTTTTCATTCAAGCAGTAAATAATAAAATAATTGATAGATAAATAATGAAGTAATTAGAGATACTTAAATAAATTGCTAAGAAGTTTGCAAAGTGGATTCATGTCTTTCGTTCTTAATAGAGAAACATGACTATTTTAGGAATGGAATTTTTTGCTGTTTTTTTTTTTTTTTTTTAAATAACTTCATTATTAAATCCTCTCATTGCTAATAATTTCTGTCAGATCTCTGAGCCGTCTGCGAATCGCAAAGAGGAAGAAAAACGTATGTCATATTTAGTTTTTCTCAACATCATGATTGTTATGCACATTGGTAACATTTAACATCATTCACGACCTTACTTGAGTGTAAAATGAGTCCTGAGTGCTCATGAGTTCTCCTCCGCAGCTTCCACCCTCTCGTCTGAGAGACACCCAGTGAAAGCATCATACACAGCCATGGCCAGCATGACAGTCCAACCGTTGGCCAAAGCAACAGTCGAAACACGTAAGAAACTAAATGCATTAAAACATAGGCTATATATCAAAAACACAAATATCAATCGTTCCTCTAATAACTTAACAGATCACTATTGGATACTGCGCCACCCTGCCAAGGAATATCATATTTTCCTTTCCAAAATATAAGCAAACTTATGAGAATAAACTTGGTTATCAACTCGTCTGTGATGCACCCTTGCACCCTGCAGAATACCTGCAGTGGAACATGGCTCACTCCATGCTGAAGAACGTGCGCCACTACCAAGCCAGCTGGCTGAGGGTGCAGTACCCCGGAGACTACTACGTCTACGCTAAGGTCAGCTTCTCCAGTGGAGGCGCGCCGGGCCATCCCCTGGTCAGCATGGTCAAACTGAAGCACGACGTGACGGCCGAGCACGACCGGGTCGTGATGAAGGCCTACTGCAGCCTGGGGAAAGGCAACACCGGCCAGTGCACGGCCTCGCAGGGACAGGTGCTGCGCCTGCAGGCGGGGGACATGCTGAGCGTGTGGGTGGAGAACTACGCGTGGGTGGACTACGAGAGAGGATCCACCACGTTTGGGATGTATAAGTTGTAGTGGAAACGCCTGTCTGGGGGTTGGGGATCCAGAAAAACCGGCACTTTGTGATCTCCGGTCTGTGGTGTGTAGCAGGACTATTATGGGAGAAGACAGCGGTATTCACAGACGTGTGATGAACGAAATTGGATGGCTAATCAATGTAGTAGCATATTTGCCTTTTTTAATGGATCCTCCTAAAGAAAAGATAATATATTTGTATTTAATTTATTGGAAGTGCTTTTCATGGACGATTCAGAGTTGAGTCGAATTGAAGTTCTATAATATAAATGTGTGTGGGTTGTGAAAGCCTAGTCCTCTCTTCTTTTCCACATCTGAACACTGAATAAAAAGGTCAGCGACCAACGATGTACAGTATAATTAGAGCTACAGACAAATACACACGCACCTTGTATCTGGGGCAGAACACGTCTCAGTGGCACCCATTCATTTACAATGGCCAAAATAACCTTTACAACTAAAACCATTATACGGAAGCGCATTGCATTCACCAAAGAAAAAGAAAAATTAGACACCTTATCTCGTAATTACGAGAAAAGATCTCGTAATTAGGGTTAGGGTTTAGGTTACAGGACGGGATTAATATTAGTACGTGGGTTAGCCCTAACCCACATACTAATATTAATCCCGTCCTCATTTTTAAGTAACATTAATATTTCCCAGTGTCTCATACCGAGAAGGAAATAAAAGCAGATTAAATGCGATAGCCCCATCTTTGCCCAGTCTGTTAGCGACGAATTGGCGAGATCCTGATCTCGTATTTACGAGAAAAGATCTCGTAATTACGAGAAAAGATCTCGTAATTACGAGAAAATGTGTCTTTCTTTGTTTTTTGTCTCTGTGCTTCTTTGGTGAATGTAATGCGCTTCCGTATACATATCATAAAGATGCACATTTTTTTTAATGCTACGGGTGCTACGGGTGAGCAAAAGTGACGCCTTCACAGGAAGTGTTGTGCTTTAGTCAGCGCTGCTCTTACCGTCTACCGGTAACCACGCGCTGTGGTTGTATGTCGTCTGATAGATGAGAGGAACAACTGGAGTCAACCCGTGTTATTTACTTTGTTTTTTATTAAAAGAACGGCCATACTGAACACAACATGATGTATGGAGAGAGAGTCTGAACAAAAACCAAACGCAAAACAATACATGTAAGAATAGGATTTGCATAGAACGTTTTTCAAAATAGCACATAGCTCTCCTGGACTCACGGAGCTTCTGACGAACTAAGTGGAAGTTGCTATATATGCCCCCCCTCCTATGTTCCGCTACTAATTGCTCACTGAGATTCGTTTGACCTTTAACACAACAGCAAAAGGTAACGGGTACGTTAGTGAAAACAGTTGACATGGGAACAGGATTTTTATGCAACACTTTGACAGCTTTGCAGGTAAAACAATGTGGACCGTTTCTAGGCCGCTGATGAACACATCAGAACACAGTGTATCTGTGATTTCTGTAAATATTAGCTGCTGGCTAAGCATCTTCTAATGAATATCAGCGACAACAAAGATTGGGTAGGGGGTAATCACACACTGATGAACAATTCAGTCTAGCCTTGATACAGAGGCTGGGTTTAAATGCGTCAACTGTCAATTCCTAACTTTGTTTAAATTACATCTGGTCAACATGCCCATGAAGAACACAGCAGTCGGCCAATAAAAACACCCCTTACTCTTGTGGAAAGAAACCCCCACACAATAATAAAAAACCTTGGAGGACCATTGTGATTCAACATCATCAGAACAAAAACACAGAACCAAGCTGGAATTATACTTGTGAAAAGCACAGTACACAGTACGCCTGCGAGCAAACCAGAGGTTTTCCACCAGCACCACTTCCAACACCGCTCACACATTTCTTTAGCTTCGACTTTCCAGGGCGTCAGAGTTTTACCGACAGCTTCACAAGGCACTTGAAATAGTTTCTCTGCAGTCCTACACGCACGTGCACACACACACACGCGCCTTTGAAACCTCGCTGTCTGCTTGGATCAGATACATAGAACTGCGAAGAAACCATACACGGGTAGGGAAAGAAAAGAAAGAAGAAGGAGAAGGAGACACCAATATGTGAAGTCAAACTTTTTGTGACAGATAATTTCCTATAGACCCAAAATTCGGTTTTCTCTGCCTGTGGAACACAGGTTCAGTAGAGCTCCAGACAGGTGCAAAGGTAGCAAACTGCATTTTTTCTTACTAAACATAATTAAATGTTTGAATATACAATAAATACATATTAAAAAAGCTTTCTTATTAGTAAATATTTAAATGCTACTTTTATACACTTTTAGTAGGAAAAGTAGGTGACATCCTTACTATCATGATTATTGGTATTTTATACTGTAGATATATATTTTGTTATGAGCCTGCATCCCTGACAGCCTTACACATTTCAATATTTTGATTATCAAAGTCCTAATGCAGTACGTCATACCGTAGAAACACTGTACATTCATGCGATATTCAAACACACGGCCGCGGATGCATTTAGAAACTACAGCAAAGGTCAAAAATCCAACATGGCGGGCTACTCCGTTTGATAGTCGAGAGGCTGAAACTAAGTGAAGGGATTATTAACTCTCACGAGGTCAAGCTCGTTAAGAATAAGAAGAACCGTAACAAAAAGGCCTGACTTGATGTGGACCGAACAGGGGGTAGAGGGGGTCTCCATGGGAACGAACTAAGCTAGCTGTCAACCATCATACGGTGACGACCATAAAGGGGAGTATGCGAGATCGCGGCCGGGCGTGCCGGACGTTCCTCAGGCGACTTGGCTTTCGCTATCAATTTGAGGCGTGCACCTGCTGGTGGTGGTGGCGGCGGCCTTGAAAAGAGCATTGCTTCCTGACCCCACAACTGTGCTTTGTTGGATGTGAAATCCCCTCAAACCCCCCCTCCCGGATGCTGAAGTGTGTGTGTGTGCGCATGCGTGCGTGTGATGAGAGTGTGAGCGTTTGCGTGCGTGTTTGACACCCCGTTA
>OMKP01080917.1:0-15361 GCA_900302375.1 Bathygadus melanobranchus
TGGCTTTGTGGAGTGGAGAGTTTAGCGGAGGAGCGGGGGGAAAAAAGCATTTACCCGAGCTATACTCACTGTCTGATGTCTGTTGTCGTCTGTTGGCTCCCCATCGCCTCCACAGAGGCAATGGGCAGAGTGGTGAAGATGTCTCTATTGTACCATTAAGGCAAATGGAGAAAGCACAGCTGTCGGGATGACAGTGAATTGCACCGAAGCTTTGAGGACTCTGTGCAAACATTCCTTGTGTGTGTGTGTGTGTGTGCGTGCGTGCGTGCGTGCGTGCGTGTTGCCAAATGTGCCATTCGGAAGACGACAGACTTTAAGGCCGGGAGCCATCAAGAAGCCCGGCCGCTCAAAGCTCGGTCTTTATTCATTCTGTCACTTTTCTTCTACCTTCCTCAAGTTACCGTTTGCCGTCCTTATATATATAATCCCGGTGTATAATCGGAACATTCCGGAGGCCTTTGTTCCTTTGTGCCTTAGTTCACCTCAGTTTTCAGATTTGAGAAACACCTCAGTCCTCGATTTCAACCTAATACCACATCCACATCATTAGTCGTGACTGGCTATTTTATTGTTTTACTAAGCTGATGTATTTCCTCATATGTTTTTGTTGATTGTGTGTGCCAATAATATGAGTATACACGCACGTGTTTAGATTCATCGTAAGTAGGCATCTTGGTGCCCATGTTCTAGCTATTGAATTTAAATAGCTAGGAATTATTGTGTGTACATCATACAGCACAGGGTCGGTACGTGGATTTGCATGCAAATATACTCTTTACGGGTTTAATTTAGGATTAAATTCTCAACAGGAATGCAACCTACCCTTTTCCCTGTGTAGTTGAAATCTGCCAAATAATATAATAGACCTACTATTAGTGGGTGTGAATATCAACTGTTTGAGCTGATTAAATACTAGTGCCAACATGTTCACACACACACACACACACACATACACAGCCCAGTATGTGCCTTTCTGGAACATATCCCACTTCCTTTTGTCGGAAGCGCACCCTCCCTCGCTGCCTCTGTCGTTCCCTCTTTCCTCCCTATCCTGTCATCTTTCCCGCCCATTTCCTCTTCACCCTCTCATTCATCGCTTCTCCTTCCTTGAAACTCTTCCATTTTCATTCTGTTCTTTTATTTTTTTCCCCCCCGTCCACTTGCCTCTTTTATCTCCTCTTTGTTCTTTGTGTTGGGCTCCGGGCCAGTCGTGGCTAGCATCACGGTTAGCATCACGGTTAGCAGCAGGTTGAGGATTTGGGTCCTCTTCTTTTGGAGACGAGGAGACATGAAGAGAGCGGATTCGGTTTGACTCTCGACTTTCGAAACCCTTGATTCAACGCAGACTACGCTAAAGCTCACACGCCACTTGTTACATAGGAAGATACATAGGAAGAGTTGCACACCTGCCAAGTCCAGCCAGAGATTAATTCTCGTATATAAACTGACGCAGCTGTTTATTTATTTGATGTGCCTTTTTGACGTGTTAGTGGAACGAATGACCGCAGATAAAACTAACTCACGCTGAATAAATTGAATGTGAAAAGGGTGTACCTGAGCACACTTTCTGCCAAACCATCCACGGATGATTTCACACAATATATCGCTATTTTAATTGGCTTAAATCTGTCATGTGCCGTCCTATTGGGAGATTTAATCTCACACGTGTGATGTAGCAGTGGAGAATTGGCCTAAATTTGTGGAGCTATATTTGAAATTGAAATGTAGGGCGGGCAATGCCTCATTGACTTTAACTTGGAGCACAAAAAAGAAACTTAAGAATTAACCAAACGCCAAAATGAGATCACACAAAAGAAAACTGGAAGAACCTATTTTGCACTTCCAATGCATGTATTCTATGCATATAACATCTTAATTTGGCTCCAATTTCCCACTTTTGGCCACAGGTCACTGGGAAATAGCCACAAGACTAATTATGGAAAGGTAGCACTGTTTTGAAATCTCTTGTCTAGACCCAGCAGGGTGGGCCACATTGTTAATTGCCCAAACCACTGACACGGTGACAGACTTGGTATTTGTTAGAGGCAGAAGGCAGTCTATTCAGGCAACATTGCTGATTCTATTCCTGTCCTGTTGGGTTATCTGTGTGAGTGTTCCGCTGCCGTCTCAGGCCAGGGTCACCAATTAGAGAGAGAGAGAGAGAGAAAGAGAGAGGCCATGCAGAAATCTGCACACCTGGGATGCACAGGGAAATAGGCAAGTGTAATAACTAACACACTCAATATGTTTATGCCAATTTATTGTTTGAACAGTGTGTTAAAACAAGATGCCAGTGTGAGCATGACAATGTGTGTGTGTGTGTGTGTGTGTGCATAAGCGGTGTAAGATTCATTGATTGACTGATTGAATATTTGAGTGGTCTGCAGGTGTAATGTTCGAAGCAGAACAGGGTCTCTCCAGATTCCTGGGGTCTTAACAACGAGTGCCACTTAAAGGATGACACACGTCATGTAATTTCCTCTACCTCCCGGGGTGTCCAAGGTCACCCCAAAAAACAACCGTCCACTGAACACTGTAGACCTGCTGTGTTTTTTTTTTTATCACAGTGATGATGGATAGCAGTGGCTGCCCCACATGCTATGCCCTTCTGTTCTAGTCTTTCCCTGGTGCACATCCTATCTCCATCTCTGTGTGATTCATGATTTCTTTTAGAGGAACCCTGGCTTGGTCAACAATGAATAGTCCGACCAAGAGTATGGACACTATTCCACCCACGGAAACGGACCATAATGAAGTATTTGTTGTTACTATTTTTTGGTATAAATCGCATGGGCATGTGGCTTCTAATTTGTCACTTGCCTTTACTGGAGTTACATTTAGTCACTCTTCACCATCATAGTTGATATTTAATAGCTTGTAGTTGCTGAATATCGTTGGAGATGCGGCCGCCCGCGGAGCAGAGCTGCATATATTACATTTACATTACATATATTCAAAGATATCGATCGGTTCCTGGTCTCTATTTGATTTCAGGCGGAGTCTTTCTGCCATCTGGTGGTAAAGTCGAGTCTGGACTTATACATGTTTTTGCTTTCTTCGCCTTCACTGGAAATGTAGCCTATTTATTTCGTTGCCTTGGAGAAAATTGAAGGATTACGATGTCAGAAAAGAATGGCCATTTTGTACAGCTATTCTAAGTAAACACTTCATTATTTGACGCGCAATCCGTGGATTCAAGTCCAAGTTTAAAGTTGTTTTGGGACATTATGTGTTAGCATTACAAATACTAAAAACATTCGCTCCCAGTTATTCATTTCAAATGAACAAGTACTAACTAAAAACATTGAAACACATTTAAAGTGAAAAACGGCCAACGTCCGTTGTAATCATTCCCAGCATGCCTCGCGTTTGCGCGACACTGGTCAAATGTAATATACAACTAACTCGAAAATGAATACGTAATGAAATCAATACATGTGTGAATCAGTATACAATAGAATGTTATTGTTTAATTTGAATAAAAACATTCACCATTACTTAAAAGGAATCTCCTTTGGTGAGGGTATATAGACTGACGCAAGCGCAGCTCTCTTTCGTGGGTGGAAGCTCATTGTAGAGGTTACATGCAGAGTGCAAGTCACTCGACCAATCACCTCGGGGAAGGTCTGAGACAGGAGCCAATGGCTGCCCTTGCAGGGCATCACCTGATTCGGGTGAGTGGGTGCACAGAGACGTTGGCCACAGTGTGTTGTTCTCACAGGAGAAGCTAGATGGCGCTAATTCTCAGCGCCACTGGTGGATGTGAACGCACGGGCTTGGAAACACTCACGGCTGGCGAATGAGTGCGATGGATGAGGTGGAGCACCGCTCCAGAACCCAATTCAGACTACTCTCCTCCCACCATTTTAGTTGTTCGTTTCAAATATGTGGTGGTCATTCTTTAAAACCCGAATGTATTATTATTATTATTATTACTACTACTACTAATAATAATAATACATTTAACCCTTGGTGGTGGTAGCGATTTCCTGACCTGGGGGTATGGCCAGGCGACAACCCTGCTTGATAAAACAGGAAGAGGTTTCCGTTTCTATTTGACCCAGTTTTACAGTATTTGTCTAATACGTGCTGGGTTTCTCATTGGGTCTGGGGCATGAGGCCGTCTGGAGTTAAAGCCACAAGCATCACCTATAAGCCAAAGAGCCGTAAGGGAGAAGCAAAGGTTGAACTGAAGTGCAATCAAAATATGATCTCTTAACCGTGCCTGGCGCTGCCCTAGTCCTGAATAAGATATACAAGACCACCACATGATTATTTTCACTCAAAGCAATGCTATTGTACTGGGGATTTCACTTGTTTGAAGTGCAATTATTTATTGATCGTATGAAAATAATCAAATCCACTTTTTATTAAATGTACAGCAAATGTCAGTAGTAGTTCTACAATTCTCAATGTGCTCTCAAAAATGATTGAATTGTTATTATTTACAAACTGCTTAAGTGTTCAGTATAAACTATCTAAATAAATATAGGACTATAATAACTAAAATAATAGACTTTAAAGATCAATGATTCAATAACATGCAATTTAAGATTTGTTTTATACATATGGTCACTTTTACATGCAGCGATATACAAACATAAACATAAACACACACACACACGTGCGCACACAGACACACACACACACCTACCCACCCACCCACACACACGTGCATGCGCACACACACACACACACACACAAACACACACACTGAACATAAACAGGAACATTCATGCTCAATACATTGCTAAATCAATGCAATTAAATCGTTTCTTAGTCACAAATACGGTGAGTCAAATATGGCCAGTCATATATGTCCATACTAAATTTGACAACACCTTATTTGAGTCAAAATGTTTTCTGTCCACACTGGCGTTTTCACAAAGTTCACCATCCTCACTGACGTGCCAGAATGCCTTAATAGGCCTGCACGGTGATCTACTAGATTTGTGAGGAAAGGCACATGGCCTCTCCAGTGATAAAGCACAGAAGATAATCATGGTAGCATTAATGGCTTAGATAAGGATAACGTAACTTGTTCACTCAGGTGGGACTGCACCATGTGAGTCCTGACCCAGCGTCAGCCTCTCTTGTCCTTAATATTACCTAAGATGATATAGAGTTCATTGGGTAGGGATCGCTCTCTAACGCATGGGCATGGATGCTCCTTACACATGTTGGGAGTGTGTCATCACTCACTGTGTTTTGCTTTGTCGGCCACAGAGAGAACTTCCTGCTTCAGAATACGTTGCCTGCTTCCACACTACACTAGCCTACTTCCACTTTTTAGCCTAACTCACAAAACTATAAAAAAATCTTTGTTAAAATTATTTTTTTCCCCATAGGATATAAGAAAAGCGTTTAATATCGGTATGTTTCTCTGATTAATATTGACGTTATATTTAAATGTACAGGAACACATAAGCACAATACATGTCATTTTATTGTATACAATTAAATTCCAATGCATTAGATGGAAGAAGTATTTCCAACTGTCTTTTTTAAATTTTTTTACTGCACTTAGTATTTCAGATTTTCCAAAAAAGAATAAACTATAAAGCATGCAGACTTATGCGTGTGTGGAAGGGTCAGGAGGGCTGGCGTTGTATAACTTTGTTGTTGTTTATGTGCTAATGCCTGCGCTAAAAGACAAACCCGCAGGTCGTTGTTTGTACAGTGACTGTCACCTTGACTTGATAATATATGTATAACACCACCGTCACAGCTGCATGTCCCAGGCTGCTTTCATGCATGAGATACTTACGTAGATCTACACAGTACATTCACATGCACACAAACATAAATACATACACACGTGCACATACGTACATACTAACATACACACACACACACACACACATGCACAGACTGTAAATACCTACATATACATAAGTATATATACATATAGGCTACATAAGTACATACATACATACATCCATACATGAACACACACACACACATTTCCATATACCATCCAACATACATGCTTATGTTAATTTTACCTTTATTTAAACAGGAAGTGCCCTGGATACATTTATATGCATACATGAGTCCATACATGTGTGTTTCCCCTGCCCTCCCCCCAGACTGTTATAATTCCAGGAATGCTTGTAAGAGGCTGGTGGGTCTGTTTCCGTGTGTAATGGATAGGGCATACAGGGGATCAGGTGGATTAGGGCCTCCATAAAAGTAGATGATGGACAACACCTAGCCATTTACATTTACATTACATTTAGGGCATTTGGCAGACTCTTTTATCCAAAGCGACTGTAGTAAGCGAAGTAACACATTCGTCGAAAGAGGGAGACAACAATATATTGCTGATGGTACAGTACAATTAGAACAGAACAAGTTACAAGCATTCCTGATTGCCAGGTCAATAGAACAAGTTTACAAGTTTACAATTGCTAGGTTGACTCCTTACTGTACAACAGCAGGTAGCCAGGATAAGATGCTACGCAAGCTAAGTATTATTTCAAGTGCCAGGACATACCAGCATACAGGATCTAACAAAGTGCCAGGACATACAATTCAGCGGAGGTCCCCTCGTCTAGCCACCTACCTAGAGGACGAGGAGAGAAGAAGAGTGGAGCAGAGGTGTGCAGTGGCCGCATATGGGCTTATAGATAAGTGCACATGCAGGAGTGAAGGACATAACAGTCAAAGGAACACTTTTATGGTTTTAGATCCTGTTGTCCATCACTTTAACACATGTGTAAAAATACATGCATTATTTGCATTATATACTTCTGTGTTTTCAATAAAGTTTTTGGTTCTACTTCTACTCTATCTGCTTTTAGATTCTCATCTGCGGTCGAATTCAGTCATTTCTAACCTGGGGTCCTGGCCCTCCAACAGAACCTCAACAAAAATACTTGTCAAACAATTCTAGATCTCCGGAAGAAATGAAATTGACCACCACGGACACTGACCTTTCAAAGCTTCTCCAAGCACATTACAGCTTTGTATGATATACTCGCAACGAGATCTAAACATCCCAACGTTAGAGACTAAACAGGGAGAAGCTCATCCTCAATGTTTCCAAGTCCACTAGACTATTCAAAATAGCCTACATTTAAAATGATCTCACAACCTCCGAAAAGAGAATATTGCATGGAACACATGTAACAAGGAAAAAGAAGAATTACACAGCATGTTTGTTGGTGCGATCATTTTCTTTTCAAAACGTTTTTTGTTGTGGGGCGAGGAGGGGAGAACCAGCGGAGAACCAAGCCACCTAACCTGCTTTTTAAAATATCCTTTTTAAAAAAAAAATTATTCTGGGGCAGGGCTGTCACCGCCCCTTCAATTCAGTTCCAATAAGCAGAGGACAGGTGCCTCGTTTAGTCAGCAGGCGTCACCTGCTGATTTCTTTCTGAGTGGTTACTGCAGAGCAAGCCCCCAGGAAGTGCTCCGGAGTTTGAAGCAAAGCTTCGTAGTGGCCAAACCGTGTCATTACAAGAATGGCGTCCGTCACGTGATGTCATGCGGCACTAAAATACTTTTTTCCATAGACATTGGGAAAGAGACCCCTATAAATCTGAGCGCCACTGAGCAACTTTCATAGAAATTAATGGGCCCCGCCTCCAACGCTATATCCAGTTCTCTTTATACATCCCTGCTGCAGAGTTTGGAAATGTTATGCATGCAGCGTAGGTGGTAAATGCGAACATGTTGGGCTCTCCCTGAGTGTGTGTGGTGATGGCTGGTTTAACAGGTGTGCCTTGATTGCGCTATGGACCACAGGTCCACACACACTCTCATTTACAGAGAGAGAATATTTTAATTAGACTTTCCTGCTCATGCGTTAGGCTACCACTTCCATGTAGGAATTCCCATTTAATGACAGGAATTTCAAAATAGCCCACCCCTCACGTTGTCTTCCAAAAGCATTGAAAAAGCAAAACAGTAGATACATTTTTATGCAGTAAGCAGCACGTGGGCTGCAAAGTATTTATTTTGGCACGGGATATGAATGTCTATTGAAACATGCCTGGTCTTGCGAGGTCTACTTCCCATGCAAATATTTTAACTTTAGAACAGCACCCTAGACTCAGGAG
Source organism: Bathygadus melanobranchus (assembly GCA_900302375.1). Taxonomy (NCBI): domain Eukaryota; kingdom Metazoa; phylum Chordata; class Actinopteri; order Gadiformes; family Macrouridae; genus Bathygadus; species Bathygadus melanobranchus. The sequence goes on from OMKP01080917.1 coordinate 8,064, forward strand.
GTGGTGTTAGCTGCTAATAGCCTGAATATTATCAATTTTTACTAACTAGTACCCGTTCAAAACGTGCCTGTTCGCGGACCGATTGCTTGCCCAGCTGCTGCGTGCGGCCTTTCCTTGAAGCGCTCATCCAACACTCGACACTGCGCCTCCTCACGTCCTCAGCAATAAACCCGCCAAGTGTAAAGTCGATCGGATGAGCAGTTGTCAAGGAAATCGCACATAGGCCTACACACACACACACACACACACACACACATACATAGGCTAGATACTGTACAAACATATACATAGCTACATATACATATGTATATACTGCAGGCCTATATTTAAGCAATAGCTTAAGCGCATGACAGGCCGTGGTATACAGTAGTATATATACATATATATATATCATTCAATTTGAATGAGATAGGCCTAATGATCGAAGGCATAAACGAGGAAACAACTGGGGAACCTGTTTGGTTCTGTCATTGCTTGCAAAATAACGATTAGCGCTCTTATTACCGGTTTATATCCAGTTTCGAATTAAATACACTACCATATTACTGACTGTTAATAAAAGGATAATGTCTACTGTACTTAGCCCATTGTAAGTCCTAAATGTAAATGTAAATGTAATGTGAAATGTGAAGTTATTTCAATCAATTAGGTCTATTATTTTGACTTTTGTTCTTTTACAGATTTTAAACAAATAATAACAATGGTATACATAATGCATTAGGGTTAGGGTGCATATAGTCTACATTTAATACGAACATTTGATGAATGATGAAATGAATGAAGTTTATGCAAAAATGTATTACTGAACTGGTTCTGAAAAGTATACCAAGTCCCGCGGTGCAGCACGCCCCCAACTTCTCAAAACTTCTTGGCTGGCGAGACATTGTGGGTGGAGATTTCTGCAGCTCCAACTGCGTCCCTGTGCTTGCCTATATATATAAGCTCATGTCCCGCTCTAATCTCGCCTTGCTCAGTGTCTCCCAGGGACTCTCAGTCTGCTCTCCCCCGCCTGCCTCCGCCATTCTTCCCACAAATAACCATTTTAAACGGAAGCAACCAAACCAATCAGAACCAATGGCTCAGCATCAGCAGATCAGGTAGGTGCGCACCTCTTGACATTATTCTGCCACTACACTAAACTGCATCGATGGTCAATGAATGACCAATATCGACTGAATGCATTCCACTGCACTGGAATAACTTCCCATTGATTTGATGTTTTTTTCATAGGCGTCAGTAATTCTAAAGTTATATATAAAGTTGACATAGTCACCGTAACGCGGATACTGAGATAGGTCTAGTCTTGTTGGTTCAGCAAGTGATGGTTTAGTTTTACTCTCTGGTAAGCTATTTTTAGATGCCTAGATGCCTGAAGGCAGTATTACTGGACTACACTGCCCAATCATCACGTAGCCACACTGTAGTATCATTATAAAGTATACTGTACCATATTATAGAGTGTTACGTTACAATATCGTAATCTATATAGATATAGATATGTCTTTGTGGGTCCATTCTTGTTATTTTCTTTATTTGTTGTTGTGCAGCCATGTCTCTGACACACACGCACACATGTGCACCCACACCACAGTACTGCTTCTGTCACCAATGTTTAGTCATTTGAATGCTTAATGTGTGTGTGTGTGTGTGTGTGTGTCCATGACCTGTGTTCACCCACAGCCTCCCAGCCAAGCTGATCAACGGAGGCATCGCAGGCATGGTGGGGGTCACCTGCGTGTTCCCTATTGACCTGGCCAAGACGCGCCTGCAGAACCAGTGCAGTGGCCAGCAGGTCTACAAAAACATGTAAGAGACACGCAGAAGTGGAAAGGTACATGTGTGTGTATGTATGGGTATGTGTGTTGGGCCGTTGGTGTAAACAGTCTGTGTGTTCTTGTTGTTAAGGATGGACTGCCTGATAAAGACTGTGAAATCTGAAGGATACTTTGGCATGTACAGAGGTAAGTTATATAATGTTTTCGGGCTATACGTTTTTTAACATACCTTCAACATCGTCAAGCATTTTAATGTATTTCATGAATGAATATATTGCCAATAATCTGACGGTAGATATAATAATCATGTTAATTACTGTCGTCTGTATTTATTGTTGCTATTTCCACTTAATAATACATTGATTTAATTCATTAATACATTGAACTGTTGGCCAAATTTAACATAACTCTGCTATACGCTCTCATAACTGGAAGTGATCTTTTTGTTTGCTCTATTATATAAAACACAACAATTACAAACAAACACGTTTGCCAATGTTTCAAGCTCTTCTTGTTGCTATTGCTTTTTAGGAGCCGCTGTGAACCTCACGCTGGTCACCCCCGAGAAGGCAATCAAACTCGCTGCTAATGACTTTTTCCGTCACCAATTAAGCAAAGATGGGTGAGTACATTCAAGCAAAATGGACTGCTTCCAATCCTAAACCTTACACACACACACACATAATGTTTGTCCCATTTCACTCGCCATACCCTAACCACCCCTCTATTGTATTTCTATGCGTTTAGTGGCAGGCTAACAGTATTTAAGGAGATGTTGGCTGGCTGTGGTGCAGGAATGTGCCAGGTGATCATCACTACACCGATGGAAATGCTCAAGATACAATTGCAGGATGCTGGCAGGCTAGGTCAGTAGCTTATTCAAGCACCACATAGAAAGAACAGGAAGTATATATTTTTTAAATATTTATATATATATTTAAGTATATATTCTTTTTCCTCAGCGGCCCAACAGAGGGTGCTTCCCAGCATGGTGCCTGCTCTGAAGATGGGAGCCACGGGGGCTGTGCCCAGCCGCTCCTACAACACCACGCCTCACGTGGTCCGAGTGTCTGCCTTGCAGATCACCAGGGAGCTACTGAGGACCAAGGGGGTCCCGGGACTCTACAGGGGGCTGGGAGCCACTCTGATGAGGTGAGAGGAGCACTATACGATCCACTGAGAGTGTGTCCATTCCAGTTGTAAGGGGGGAAAAGGTTCATGTCGGGGTCTTTGTTTTATGTATTATATGAATGGCTGTGCTGTTTGCAGGGACTTGCCGTTCTCGATGGTGTATTTCCCACTTTTTGCCAATCTGCACCAGCTCGGACGCCGCTCATCTGAAGACCCCACGGTGCCCTTCTATTGGTCATTCATGTCAGGATGCTTAGCTGGTTCCATGGCAGCTGTAGCCGTCAGCCCAGTCGATGGTAGGTTGCACACGACATATTTGTGAGATTGACCGATATATACTTGTAGCAGACTCTAACTGCTACACGCCACATACGTGGCTGTAGCAGACTCTTAACTGCCACATGCAACATATGTGGCTTGTTCAGGGTTCCCCAAGACAGCAGGACACAGGTAAGGTGGGGAATGATCCGGTTTATTGTAAATGGTTGACAATGACAATGGACAGAGCAGGTGGTAGCTAGCTAGCATGCTAGTGCTCTCCCCTGAGTGTTTGTGGTGGTAGCTGGTTTAACCTGTGTGCAACACAGGTGTGCAGCCCACCCAGCCCCAGACTCCAACTTGTGCTCTAAAGTGAAGCTGCTTAAACCAGCCACCAACCACACACACTCTACAATACTGTATATATTTCTAGATATATCTATATTTTTAGTCTTCAACTGATAAAAACTCTATGGTGTGTTGTTGTGCAGTGGTGAAGACAAGGCTCCAGTCCCTCAAGAAAGGAGCTAACGAAGAGACCTACAACGGAGTAGTGGACTGCATCAGGTAACATGCGCACGGATATACTCTCTGAAGTAAACAACAACAAGACTTGTACACTTTCTCAACAATGTTTCTCCCACCGCTAAACGGATCTGAATTGTTTTTCCTGACAGAAAAATCATGCGGAAGGAGGGCCCCGCGGCCTTCCTGAAGGGGGCCGGCTGCAGGGCGCTGGTCATCGCCCCGCTCTTTGGCATAGCCCAGGTGGTCTACTTTGTTGGGGTGGGAGAGTTCCTGCTGGGGTACACACCTCAGAGCATCTGCTCTTCGTAACCACGCCACGGGTTCCTCTACCTCCCCAGCAGGTCGGCAGGCAGCTAAGCAATGGGACTAGCTGGCCCCAGCTCTTGACTTACTGTTTACTTCACTTTTTCTTCTCTCTTTTGGTTAATAGTGATTGTTGTGCGAGGCTGCGGGTGCTAAAGGGGTCTCACCGGAAGACATTTCGAGTAAAAATGGTCATGCCCCTGCTGTAGCCTGAGCCTTGCGTTTTGAAGGAACTTGCGCATTGCATGTTTCATTTATTTGGGTAGCTCATTGTAAGAAATTGTTAATTTCTCATTTACACAGTTTTCCCTCAATGAGGGATTTAATTGTCCAGCATTTCCCAATGTGTCTTGTTGTGTGGCTTACTCTCCTTCTCGATGTGCTTGGTTTAGCTCCTTACTGAAAATATAACCCATATCTATTACCCTGTCTGTGTAATGCCATCCCGTGTAGTCTTCCAGCTAATTCTAATTTAGTCACCACTACAAGCTGGAGTGTTTAATGGAGAGATGAGGGAAGTATGCCATGGGTTATCGTTACAAAATAAAAGCAGAGGTGGCAAAAAGCTCTAAAATCCCCTGTTTTTAAATCCTGTTTTAAAGGGTTACTGTATGTACTGCACCTGGCTATCAATGTAGCCTATCTACCTATATTTCTTTGTACATAGTTGTTGTTTTTTTATATAGAAAAGAAGGCTTGACAAACGAAAGTCAGAAAAGAAAGCTAAATGTCTATATAGTGGTCATAACAGTTCCTGTGAAATAACGGACCAGTTTGATCTTTGGACCAAACTGGACCCTATATTGTGGAATTTTGTTGGAACATACTTGAAAGCCTTGAGAAAGTCGGATTAATCCCAATTCATGCCAAGAATGATGGGGTAAAAATGGTCATTCTCATTTGTATGTAGATTTATTTCAGCTGTACTTTTTGGGACCTAATCTTCTTGTGTAAACTATACCTGTCAAGCTCATTTCACACAAGCGATTAGAGGCCTCTCCTAGACGATGTGTTATTATACATCCTAAGCATTGGCTTAAGTAAAAAACGAAAGACCCTGTGCAATAATTCATTTGACTTGCATAGTGATGTTTTCAACTGGAGGGTGTTGGGGTTTGTGCTTTACTGGCTGAATAAACTTTTATAACTCAAATATTTGGCGTCCATCTCAGTGTCCCATGTCTAAACAACCGGCCGTGACATGTTTGGATTCAGCTTCAGGCAGAAAGTATGATGCAAGTTTCCCCAATGGTTGCGTTCCTCCCTATCCACTGTAACGCTTGTGGTTTACCTGAGGTATACCACGAATAACCTGTTGGGAGGTGCTACGTTAAATGCACATTCTGCAGGGGGAGTAACTCTAGCCTGTGTCGCCTTGCAAGCCGAGCAGAGAGTCACGCATAGCTGCTGGGAACAGCTGTCCCGCAGGCTCAAATTCAGAAAGGTTAGACCTTGACACGGGTCCCTCGTGCTGGTAAAAGCAAAAGTGTCTTTTAATCAAACATCCAAGGTGGTCGGTCTCAGGAGCCTCACATGCACACACGTGTGAGGCTACGTAGCTGAGCGCTACGCCTGCCTATATATAGAATGACATGTTGTTATAGTTTGGATATTAAAGACCTACTCTTTTGGTTAAATGTATAGATGTATAGACAGAAGTGCATGATGTATGTCTAATACAATAGTGCATATTTCTTAGTGTTAGTGTTGCTGAAATACCCAGAACAGACCAAGATCAGACAGGTCTTGTCTGGCACATGATCAAAGTGAAAGTCAGCCGAGGTAAAACAGGTTATATCACCCCTGGTTCTTTTTAATCCTTTTATTAGGCATCAAACAGCAGTCTTCCTGAGAAGCATGAAATGCAGAAACAATCAATCCAACACATCATCAGTCACAAACAGCACGGTACAAAACAACTTTGTTCATGATGTTGAAACAGACAGGCCTACATTGAAGGAACACAGTACGAATACATATATATACGGATTGGTCGGTTAAATATGATAAAAGATCATCGATCAATCCATTCCTCTCTAAGCCAGTACCGATTCTACAGCGTCTGAAGCACAGCGATGAATTTCCACCTGCTCGGCTGATCGCCGGCCTATATTGGCAAACATCGCTGTATTCAGATCTAACTGGTAACCTCGTGTCATCATATTGAAATACCAAAGTGACCGGATTCACCGGCAACTGAGGTTCCAGACACCCACGCCTAACAGTAACGACGTTTACGCTCCTACGCAAGTGAAGAAGAGGAAAAAACCAAGAAGGGGCCATGCTTTGTACCAAAGGGGAGAGATTCTAAGATCATCCCAAGTTGTACTTCCGTTAGATCTGTTCTCTTGGTCAGAGAGTAAAAATCAAACCCCACAACAGAACAAACACAGATTGAGGTGGAAATAGAGCCACCCCTGCTACACGTTGGGTATGTGTGTGTGTGGTAAAAACGCAGTCCAACACTACAAACATATGTACACTACAGCTACAGTCAGGTGCTCTGTCAGGGGTTTGTCTTCTTCTACGTTCTCTTATGTGAGTGACAGCTTGTCATGGAAACGAAGGCACATCAAAACTTTTTTGCTCTGTTCACTACAACTTCATGTCATCTACCGCAAGCTTGCACCTAAACACACGGAGCACGTTAAATAAAAAAAGGTTGCTCAACATATCGTATTAAACTACGCACATTTCACACATATTTACATAGATGTGCCCTGATCTTGGTGCCGCGAACAGCGACCTGGTTGAGATGGAACCGCCATCTTGGATTTTGTATTGGGATGCAATAAGGCGGGAAAATGCAGACATAAATACTGCCTGCTGTCTTATTGTACTGTATATTTGACTTTTTTAAGGCTGGGTAAAGAGGAACATTTTTTTAGGTGTTCGCTATTACTATCGATCTGAATCATAACAAAGGGCGCGTTCATATTGTCTGTAATCTTCTCGATGGCATAAGCTTTCGTGTAAAGCCAACCGTGTCTTGGGAGTCAAATGTTACATAAGATGAGGTGACGTCACACCCTCATCTACCTTCACAGGAGAGATGTAGAAGATGGAGCCACCAGCCAACCAGGCCACTGACACCAAACAGATCAGGTGGTACAGCTGCAGGAGCTACGAAGAGAACCTAGAAAAGTCAATGTGACGCTTTTGTTGAAATCTTAAAAAATTGATCTAGTGTGTGTGTGTGTGTGTGTGGGGGGGGGGGGGGGGTGGACACCAACCTTACAGCGTACACATGACACATGACATAAACATGCACCGTGCACTCGTTCAAGGCATTCCCTGCACTGC
>OMKP01080924.1:0-12628 GCA_900302375.1 Bathygadus melanobranchus
TACATGCGCCCACCACAAGTTATTAGTCACACTATTTGCTTTAGGGTGATGGCTTGCCGATGTAATGGTCGTGCTAAAGAAGGAATGAATACGACTAAATGGTCGTGCTAAGGAAGGAAGGAAGGAAGGAAGGCGGCGTGTCGACACGGGGGTGTGTCGAGTCGTATTCATTCCTTTCTTGAATGAGAGAGAGAGAGAGAGAGAGAGACTTTTCATGACCTTCAATCTCTTGCACGTCCCTTTCCCGACACGCTCTCTTTCTCTTTTCCATAGCACGCACACACACACACACACACATACACATAAACTCACATTGGCTAACAAAAGTATTGATGGCTGGATTGGTTGGTCGTTCAATCGGGTTACACGTGATACAATACATCCTCACTACACCCCCCCCTCGCGGTAAGGAATAACAATTCTGCAGTTCATGACTATTCTAATGCACACTAACATCACAACAACATAATGTGATAGATACACAGAGCAATCGAGAATGCTGTGATTTATCACGTGAAGCTCCATTACACCACAAAACAAGTTATAGTGCCCTAAAACCAAAATGCCTGCTAAATTCACAATCATCCCTTAGCTGCTCCTCTATGAGAAAAAACGGTCGCTAAACTTTTTATATTTCTTTGTTTCTTCATACATCTCTCCGGCACAACACAGACATGAAATCTAAAATGTATTTACACATTAAAATAAATGAGCCTCCCGTGATACATCTTGAAGACAAAGTTGCGTTCCACCGATTTCCGTCGATTTCAGCTCTGCAGTGGTGTGCTGTGTCATAGCTTCATGTACCCGGGTCACCCCTGTGTCATAGCTTCATGTACCCGGGTCACCCCTGTGTCATAGCTTCATGTACCCGGGTCACCCCTGTGTCATAGCTTCATGTACCCGGGTCACCCCTGTGTCATAGCTTCATGTACCCGGGTCACCCCTGTGTCATAGCTCCATGTACCCGGGTCACCCCTGTGTCATAGCTTCATGTACCCGGGTCACCCCTGTGTCATAGCTTCATGTACCCGGGTCACCCTTGTGTCAATAGGTGTCATTTCTTCGTGAATAGACACTTGAATATTGGGTTCAACATTCAAAGAATATGATGTGAAGTGAGACATTGGGGCGTTTGACATTCCGTCTTCTATAATAAAATGGAAGTTTTAAGGCAGTTCTATTGTGTTTTAAGCAGCCCTCCGAAGCGCTTCTTGATTCTTCTTTGATGAATATATTAATATATCATTAATATATACTATAATTAATATATAGCCATACCTGGTACCCACCACAGCACATTCACTGAAATATAGGGGGAGAAAGGGTTGGTTTGGCCCGACAAACTGCACGTTAAGTCTTCTTAATGCAGTGCTCAATACATGTATGGCAACACCTTGACCTGGTGTTGCAATGTTGACCAGTTGAAAATATTTATTGGTAGAAGCCCTTCTTTCTCTGTGGCATCTCGGTACCAGATGTCAAAATGGAGTCTGATGGTTGAAGGTGGGAACTTCTGGGCTCTCTTTAGAAACCAAAGTCAAATCAACGTGATCAAACAGTGGATAAAGACATCAACGTCAAACAGAAAGGGCCCCTGTAAAACGAGGCCCTTGTATTAATCATGAAATTATACATTTCATTCAGTTCAAGTTGTATCTTTCGACGCCTCACTCCACTGTCCTGAAACATCAGCGGGAGGAGGTTTGATGTAGCCTGCCAGAGATAATGCATGCTTTGGACGTTTCGTTGGAGACTCTGAAGAAAAGGCATGCCACGTTATTATGACTGTCGTTTGTCTGTTATTTCTCTCAGCAGGGGCGCGCTGCTGTCGATTCACCCAGATTTTACTGTAAAGTCCACCGCGAGTGCAGCACCTCCTAAAGTTCACATGATAAAAGCTGTTCTCGTTGCTCTGTTGCCCCCCCCTCCCCCTTCTCTCTCACTTTGCTCCAAAAAAATCCATCTCTGTAAAATCAAAGACACGTGGTAGTACGGTAGGTCACGTTCGCGACCGATCTATGACAAAAGTGTGAAACGCTTTTCGAAAGGGCAATATCTGAGGTGTATGTCGCACCCAGGGATGCAATCCAATATTCTCTGCTGTAAATAATACGCTTAAATGCTAGCCCCCTGGTCCAGCCCCGGTGGTACTTGAAGTCATCCTTTTGATGCTGTCCTGGTTTCCACCAAATCTTAAACCAGAGCGACCCCCTAAATGAGACCCACGGAGACTGGATTCCCCGAGAGGGGAAAACCGTCTCGCAGAAAGACTACATTTCCCATAATTTGCAGAGAGAATGTTGATGGTGAATTCAAATAAAAGATTGGTAAAGGGATAGGAAACAGCACTGGAACAGTAAGAAAATAGCATTCTGTACACATTTGAGTGATGTATCGTCCGCCGAAACCCGTAGGAAACCTGTATCAGTAGAAATAAATGATGTACTGATGCGATACGATCAATAACAAATGATCATGACTCGAAGGCTGGGGAGAGGGGGCGGTGATAGCCAGGGGCTGGCAGGAGATTACTGTGCGGAGGAGTTAGTCATCCGAAGACGACGGGTCCCACTGCCCTGCGCCACAGCATCTCAACAAAGGTTGTGTTCATTGGCGATGTGCTGCAATACGCCGGTTGCAGGACGAGGCCAGAAAGGGTCCCTCGTTCCGCTTATCAGTCTTGGTCTCATGGACGGGTGGGTTGGGGGTGGCTCGTTTTTATCGAGATTCCTCTCTGTGGCCGCTCGGCCCTTATCTCTGTTGCCGCGGAGGCCATTAAGCACCTCTGTGACGGGGAGCGCTCAGGCCGAGCCCGCAGTGTCTTATCGACGCAGCCTCTGCTCTCAACCAAACCACAGCGAGCCAGGCCACGGCCAGCCTCTGGAGTCCTGCGCCTTCTCGTCCAAGAAGGAGCCTCCACCACCACCGCAATGTCCAGCCTCATCGCCAAAAAACAAAGAGAACGGCGCGTGTGGCGGCCTTGTCTGTATGTCTTTATGAAGAAACGGCGTCCTGGCGGTCACACCTCGATGATGTTGACAGATGGCGTACGATTATTGTTGTTGTTGTTGGGATGCTGGAAGGGAAGCGGGAGAGGAGAGCTCAGAGAACGTTGGCAGGTTTTTTTTATTTATATGAACATGTGGATGCTGTGTCATTTAGATGAGCTGTCATTGGTGGCTCGGCGTTGACTAGAGATAGAGATCTAGACTGAGAAATACTGAAAGATTTTCTTCTCCCCACATGTTAGTCGATTTAGAAAAAAAGTCTCTTTGCACGCAATTGGTTCTGCCGTATTTCCTCAACACAGAATATATGGTGTAGTATGAGGCAGATAGTGGACTATTTGGACCATGTGGACACAGTCCAAAAGGGCTTATGATGGCTAATGACCAAAAGCATAAAAATAAAATGTGCAGATTTTGAAGCAGATGGTGTCATGAATGTGTATGAGGCAGCAGATAGTAATATTGCAGATGGTCAAGAGTTATCCGGGACCATTCACCTGCCCGGCGCCGCTGGGGTAGGGGCCCGGGGTTGGGGAGGAACAGTAGAGGGATTGGTTGGGGTGGTCGGTTATACCTTACTGCGCAACAGCCCCCCCGACTGGTGCTCGGGCGTACTGCACTCGGAGGAGTTTTTGGCTTTGTCCTTGTTGTTGTTTGGCTCGTTGTCTTTGATGATGTCATACTGACGGCAGAAGAGCGCAATCACACCTGGGGATGGAAAGCAGGAAGTGCAGAGAGAGGGAGGGAGCGAGAGAGAGAGAGAGAGAGAGAGAGAGAGAGAGATGAAGGAGAAAGAGGATGAGGAGAACATATTTCTAATTAAGCGGCAGTCATCACGCCCACATGTAACGGCGATGACCCCTTACCTCATAAGACTAAACGACTGACCACCGAGTCACCTAAGATGGGGGCAGATGATCCTGTAGCATGCTGTTGAAACACCTTGTCCCTAGCCCTCTAGCATCTAGAATCACAGGTACTTTTTACAATGTGAAGGATGTGCTTGCTTGTGACATGCACATGTGTGATTTATTCCCACTTCTGGTAACATCTCCTCTGGCTGTAACATCTTGCCAACACTCCAATATACTGGTTTACAACATCTACCTGTGTCCCACTTAGGTGGCTGTGTGGCAGAAGAAAAACTACCATGGCGTACATTATTTGTACTATGCGCACTGGCCTGGATTTCTGTTGTCTATCTGTGGCATAAGGCTGACCATGGCGGTGTGTTTTTTCAAGCCTCACCTGCCCACATGATGAGGACCACCACGATGATGATCAGCTCCCCCGCCCTCAGCTGCGTGTTCTGTCCAACCTCCTCCATGGTCACTTCGTCTGCAAGCCCACATGACAAAGCCACAATGACGTCATCATTCAGTCGGGCAATTGCACACGGCAGGTCATGTTGTCACTCTAAAATGTATTTGCGTTTTGTTCAGTGATTTTACAATTTGCTCCAAAAACTAGACATGGCAATCTAAGTGGGCTTGGCATTAAACGTGAGCCTTGCAGAAATACATATCCAGACACTCTCCCAGACTGTGAGGACCTTGAAAGGATGAATGAAGAGTAGAGAGTAACAGTATATTTTTGGAGTCCAAGAGTGTATAAAGGTCTGTTGTGTGGATGATGATCTAAAGAGTACACACACACACACACACACACACACACGTACACACACACAGTGAGGATTTTGCCTGAACCAAATTAGATTGTGCTCTTGAGAGCACAATCTAAGGAGATTGGCCCTCCATACCAGAGAGAGAGAGAGAGAAAAAAAACAAGAGATGAAGGATGAGAAAAAGAGTTAACCACAATAGTTACAATTCAGTGAGTGAGTGTGTGTGCATGTGTGTGTATGCGCAGGTTTGCGATGCCCTCATGTCCACCGGTCTTGCACACACCTCACGGTGGATTTCATCATATAAGCCTGTTGTGGGGCTTTTCTTCTCTTATGTTGCAGAAATCAATGACTCAATCCCAGGTCCGCCCTTACATGGCGGAGACGGACCTTACTTCTTATTGAGACAGACACTCAGGAAATCTCAAGGCCTCACACGGCCGAAACCACACGCTCTGCTGGCTTCTAGCACCGAGCAATTCACTCCAGTGGCCGGCCTGCGTTGCCCAGTATTAACAAATTAAAGTGCAGCAGTCCAAGACCCCAAATACTGTCGCAAGCCAGCAACCTGGGTGTTGATTAGTCAGCCGGGATCCCACTGATTCATCGTGACCGATCCCCTTGATGTTGTTTGGCCCTGCACTACTGTGAGAAGGAGAATACATAACTTTAGATTATTTCTACATCTAAATATAGATTTTCCCCAATTAAAGATATCTTAAATACAAATGCGATGCAAACTGTGCACAAGATTCAGATCTGTAAATTACCATCTGACTAAGTTGCCAACATATACAACAGTCAATTGCCTATCACCAATGAACCCAAAATCGGCATTACATTTAGCACCATTTGCAGGCCAAATACGAAGCAACAGGGAACCAACACATTTTTGGTTTGCTGTAAGAATGAAACAAATGATCATTGAATGACTCTTTATCAGCCAGGTTTCACAATGTGCAATGGTAATCTATTTAGACCAGAATACACCAGTGCCGAAATATAGTACAGACCCATAAAGAGTGAACAGCAGGTGGATGGGGCAGATGGTGGAGCTGGCTGATGTGTAATAAGTAAATACTGATAACTGATAACTTGCTTGAGAACACAAATCTAACAGTCGAACAGAAAGATGAAAAATACAATAAAAGCTCAACCAATTCTACATTATTTTTGTTCATCCGAAGGCCCGTCTATGTGTGTGGGCTTATAACCACACACACACACACACACACACACACATTTGTCTTGTATTTCTTTTTTTTCTGACTCTGGGAACTCTGCTGATACTTTGACAGCAGAAATATAATTGTCTCTGTTTTTAAATCTTGACAGCGTTTCTCGTTCTGTCATATTACTTGTTTCCACTGCCAGGTTTCCCCCCTGTTTACCTCTCTGTCAGTCAGGCAGACAGACAGACACACAGACAGACAGATGTTGACTCCATGTTTTAGTCGGCACATTTTCCCGCTTCCCTTTTTCACGTCGGCCGAACTCTTCTGAGACTCAGGTCTTCTGAGACTCAGGTCTTCTGAGACTCCAGATCCGTTGCAGGTCCACGTGTGAGCGGAGCCGAGTCAAACACTCCCGCTGTATTTCAGACTCTTCCTCCTTTGTTCCATCGGCCGCAGATCAGCCAGATATGGACGAGCGGAGAACTAATTTGAGCTTTTGAATGGGCTTTTTGTAGAAGAACGCATCGGTGATGGAGACAATGCACTAAGCCGGTCAGAATAACAGGTGCACCGGGAAAGATTGGAGTCGTCCAAAAAGTCTTTGTCTGAGTACGTTCGCCTGTGTCCTCACTGCAATTAATAATAATTCAGTACGATCATTTTTTCCAATGGAAAAACGTGCCTTTTGTCTGTGTTATTGTTCATTGTCAGAAAATATCACGCTGATTCTATTGTAGTAGAACTTCAGTTCATTTTAGGAAGGTAATAGTTGTAATCACAGAGGATGACGGTATAAAATTAAACTAAACTAAATTCGTTGACATTTGTTGAGTTTGCAGAATTGGATCCAACTTTTAATGTGGAAATAAAGCCAAATAGGGTGTTGGCCACATCGTTTGACACCCCTCATAAAATAAAACTATTTCCATATTTTTTAATGCGTCCATATAACACATCACTGTTTAGCCGCACTTTCCAGTGATGTGAAGTAAGTTCAGAGACAACCCCCTCGGCGATGTCGTTTTATTCGCAGTACTTAAAAAAAACAGACTGTAAAGATCTGTCTGGTGAGCCTCACGGCTGTCATCGCGGGGTTCTTTTAACGAACAGAGCGGGCGGAGGTAATTAAACGAACATCACAGAGTCAGGCGGTGAAGACGAGACAGCGAGAAAGATGTCGTCTGCTGCTACCTTGCTAAACTGTGGCTCTGTAGTGGAGGATAATGAATCACACAGACACACTGTGAGGAGCTGGTGGAGGAGAGGGACAGGGGGGAGTGGAGTGAAGAAGTGCATACACTTACACACACACACACACACACAAGACAAGGACAGCATCCATCCACGACAGCACACAAACAAACACACAAACAGACAAACAGACAACAAGTAGCCTACACAAATCATGACTAGTACCGAATCTGCTTTAGACTGGTAGGGAAGGAATTTCAGAGGGTTGTGCCTTAAATGGATAAATGTCATAAATGATAAAAGTCTTACAGTGTGTAATTCTATAGTTTCCTTCTGATGTGTTTGGGTGTTAATGGCAGTATAGTGAAGACCAAGTTATGAAAATGTTAATTATTAAATATAAGTGTGAGTTTGGAGTAACTAATGAATTTGTCAAAACTAAGAAAATTATACTTTTTTAGAATATTGCAATGATTAAATGTGATTTCTTGGCCAGAACTTTGATAGCTTGGTTCTAAAAGTAATTGTTGTGGTTTAATGGCGGACACTGATGCCTGAGACCAAGAAGTTGAGAAAAAAAATCATTGCATGCATAAATGATAGAGCTGTATGAAATGCTAAGCAGTGTCTGTTTTGCCTAAAGGTTTTAAAGATTCGCCTGCATTTTCATGTGTTTGTCCAACCTTAGCTGAGAGTCCAAAACAGTTCCAAGATAGTTAAACTCCTGTACTGTCTCCAGTTCATTGTCTTTTATTCTTATTTTGAAAGTGTTTGTGGTGTGGGGGCTTTCTGATTGAGAGCACATCGAGATGTGTCAAGCCAGTGTGCACCTTGGCCTAACAGTCTGTACGTTTGGCTGCAGCAATAGTCTGTATTTTTCTGTTCACAAATAAAACAGTATTGCCAGACTACATTTCTGAAGGATGTGTTGCCCAATTCTTGTGCAACACTCAAAGATGTCATTGATATAAACTAAACAGCAAAACAACTGATGCCTGTGCTATGCCCATTTTATTTTCGCAGCATTCAGATTTAGAATGACTGATGGTGATTCCTGTTTTGTGAATAAGAATCAAACCGTGTTTTTTGCTTGAGAAGGATTGCTTGAGAAAGATTACATTTAGTGCATTTCGACAGCAGGGTGTCATGATTGCCTGTAAAAGTGATGCCTGCGAAAGTAACAAAAAGTAAATGCCTTTTCGAGGCCTAGAAAGCCACCAACTATACCCCCCCCCATCCAAAACCTTGATATTTCCAAGCAGATAGCAATTAGCGCGTTCCGTTAAATGCTTGGGTTATGCACTTTAGCCTCTAAAGTCCTTCCTCCAACCGCCCTCAGACACACAAGAGTTGTCCAAACGAAGTGTGAGCTGTCACTGACTGAGCAACATCGCCAAGGAGGGTGGAGAGAGAAAGCTCCATCCACTACAGTTCTGGAGACTGGGGCTGTCGCTCACCATAGGTTTTGTGTTGTTGTTTTGTTGTTGTGATGGCCGCACCGCTGTCATTTTCTTCCCCTCTCTCTCCCCGTTCGAGCTCCTTGTCATCCGTTTATCTTGACGTTTCGCTGATGCGATAGATAGCCTGCACATTTATTTTGCGCTGCTCACGTATTTTTGTACTTGAAGAGGGCTAGTCGTGCCGTTTGCGTCTCTCTTTGTTCTATTGGCTGTTTAAATACGAGTGAGTGAGAGACGTAGTGCAGCATGTGAGAGAGAGAGAGAGAGAGGGATTGTTTGTCTGCATAATGTGTTTCCAGCTGCAGCGAGTGGCACCTGAAATCGACGGCATTTAGCCAGAGGGAATAGAATGAGAAAGCCAGACTCACATATAATGGCAAATAAAACAACAGCAACAGACAGACAAACAAATCCCTCTTCAACTTGACTATTGATTCCTGGGAGATGTAAGCCGAAAACAGAAACAATCTAATGTTCTATGCAGGCCTGTGAGCATGAGGAGAATAGAAAAATAAAAAAAGAACAGATCTTGATTTATTGCAATTCTTGTGTTGTCTAAATTTTTTATGCTCGGTACTCAAGTGAGTTCCACCCCCGACATCGAACCTATGAACCCATCTGTCGCTTGAATGATGAGTCTGATGAGTGAGTAAGAGAGCAGAGAGCAGAGAGAGAGAGAGAGAGAGAGAGAGAGAGAGAGAGAGAGAGAGAGGGCCTCCAGCCAAAAGAGCATCGATTCCGGGCTCCACTTTACGGCGCCCTGACTCCCTCTTGCGCTGCCCCTGACAAATGCCTCCCTTCTGAGTGTGGTTTACTCTGGAGCGAGGGACAGAGCGGGGCACCATCCAGGGAGTCATGCGGGGTGAGCCCCGTCGAGAGGCACATCAATACGCTGCCAGCAGCAGCGCACACATGCACACACACACACACACACCCTCCTGCACCCACCACCCTATCCTCCGCTACGGTCAGCAGGGACGAGTGCTGGAAGCATTCTCTTGTGAAATGTCCTTTCACGCTTTATGTCCCCGTTGATTTTCTTTTATTGTTTTATTTTTTGCCCTGATAAGCACTTTGGAAACCTCTCAAAAAGCCACCACTACACTATTCCCAATCGGCCCGCGGAGAGCCAAGACTGGGCCCGGTTCTTTGTCGGAGGAGTTGATTGCGGGGTTTATGCGGTGAGAGACGGATGCTAACAGGAATACTCTCACAGCAGGGACGGTACTCGACGTACCCGGGGTGGATCTAGGGTTTGGTTATTCATTACATCTGCAATGGTTTATTTTGTAGACTACTCGCTAGGGGAACGGGAGACATCCAGGATGTTTATGAGTTGATACGGTTATATCTTTGACATCCATGGGTTATGTATGTTATAGGACAATTTGCCGATTGATCCTTTGACTCCTTCCAGACACTGTTTTCATTCAATCTATCAGCCCCCCTAACAGTTTCGATAAAGCTTTAATAAAAGTGGTTAATTCATTTGAGAAAAACAAATGGCTGGACATTTTCGTGGGGGCTTCAATCCCACTAAAGAGGGTCTAAAATACTGGGTGTACAAGGTTGCAGGATGGTCTAGTGGTTAGGGTGTTGTGTGACTCACAGCTGAAGTGATGCCTTACCCCTACCTGCTCCGAAATGAGCAGAAATTGCATTGGATGAAAGTGTCTGCTAAAACAACAAAATAGTATGATATGAATCTAATATACATGCATCTTACCTTTACTCTTGGAGGCCTGCGTCTCGGCCTCTTTGGGCGTCCGGAAGTTCAGAGGTTTGCTTTGCGGGCTCGGCCCCAGCATGCTGATGGACTGGACGTGCACAATGTAGTCGGTGTCCTCCTCCAAGTCCCATAATGCACAGGAGTTTGTGGTGGTGTTGACTTCCTGGATGAAGCGCAGCATGCGTCCGTACTTCTTCTGTTGGGGAATGGAAGAATATAGCGAGACAGAGAGAGAGAAAGAGAGAGAGACAGAGGGGGAGAGAGATTACACACGGTGGGCTTGCATGCCCTACTATAAAAACTTCAGGTGCTTGCACACCCATACAAACACCAACTGTTGACAGAAGTTGGCCAACGCTGATTCCTACAACAGCCAACAACCACCACTGGGAAAGACCCACTGGTCCCATAGATCGGCACTCCTAAATGTACTACCGATAACCAATATACCGCAGATGTTTAGCACAGATGTTTGAATGGAAAAGTTTCTCCAAAGATTTCGGCATCAGTCTGTTTGATGCACATCGGCGGAGCATGATTAATGTAGGTTGGCATTCCCATGCACAAAATTGTTTGTGTGTGCATGTGTGAGATTATTGATCCTAATGTCAACACAAATGCCAAGTGTGTGAACAAGCGTGTGTGTGTGTGTGTGTGTGTGTGTGTGTGTGTGGACCCTGGGTACCTGCTGTGTGATGGCGAAGCCGATGGCCGTGTCTCCCTCTGGGACGTCCCATGTCACCACGGCAGAGCTGGCCTTCAGCTCCCTGAGGGTCACATTGAAAGGAGCCGCTAAGCTGTCTGCAGAGAGAGAGAGAGAGATTAAACTTGTCCAGTATCTATATCCATGGGCAGTACACAAGATTCTACCAGCTTCCATTGTCCTAAACGAAACAATAAATGAATCAGACAAATACAATGAATTCACTACACACCTGCTACACAACACATCCACACCCGCACCACTCCACAACACACATCCACAGCCGCACCCCAGATGACAGACGTGTGTTCTCTGTCCGGTAATCACTTCAGACAGCAGACAGACAGCAGACCGACAGATAGAAAGTAGACAGACAGCAGACAGACAGGTTCTGAGTTTCTAATGACACATGATGAGGTCTTCACTCCATTGAATGTTATTTCATTGTGACAACCTCCTTCGTAGTGTTTGACTTTGATTGATATTCACCATTGTTTATGTACAAATCCTGCTCCAGTATAATGTGGTGTCAGGCATCGGCTATGCAGATGTTAATGTTTGTCATGATAATTAAGCTGGCTTGTTCCAATTGGATTTCAATTTAAATGACAGCGAGAGGCAGGAAATAGAGAGGAAGAGACCGGGAGAAAGAGAGAGCATAGATGCAAGGGGTAAAAAGATTTTGATTAAAGGTTTTATTCTACATGGTGCCGCACAAATTAGATTTTTTTTCTGGCAGGTTCGAAGTCTCACAATGCGAGTTGAGGTTGAGGAGATGGCCGCCAGCAATCCTCATATGAAATACAAAAACAATTGAGCCTGTGACCAAATCCATTACGAGATGTGGCCCCACTGACAGGCAATATGAAAATAAAACTCCACCTTCAAGCACTACAATACTGTAGCCTGGGGATCAGCTGAGATCACAATATACAGCATGAACACCGATGAAATCTTCACAGCCAGACAGTAATGTGCTGTCATCAATCCTGCTCTCTCTCTCTCTCTCTCTCTCTCTCTCTCTCTCTCTCTCTCTCTCTGGACTACTCTCTCTCTCTCTCTGGATTACTCACTCTTGCCGTGTCTTCCTCTACATGTATTGCATACATACTAGGTAATAAAACTGCCAACCTTTTGTTCCATTGGTCCTAGTGGTCTCTGTTCTCTTGAGTCCAATTCACTTTCAATCAAATGTATTGACTAAAATGTGAAAACAAATTTCAAATAAATATTGGCATCAACTAGTGTGTATGCCAGTGGTTTATATGTAGATCAAATTGGATTGAGAACGGTCTTAAACAATGTGGACTCAAGGTGAGGTGAACCGAGGAATCGAGCTAGCAACCCTGGACGACATTCTCTACCTGCACAGCTACTGCCCCCGAGCTACTGCCCGTGGCGTGTGTGTGTGTGTGTGTGTGGTTGTACATGTTTGTGTGTGACTTGTTTTATTGTGTTTGGACCGTTGATCTCGAGCCAGCGTAAGAGCTAGGGGATCAAAGGGGAACCGAGGAGGAGGAGGAGGAGGAGGAAGACCATCCATTAGGCTCCCTTCATTGCTGAACAATCACTGAAATAAGCTTCATTCATGTCAGAATACAGCAGCTGCTCTTTGTCTGCATCTGACCCACGCGCTAATGGCTTGGCTTGTTTTTGTACACTGAACCATCACTTGAAGTGCAAATAGGCTCTCCGGGAATGCCAAATAGGCCCCCCCCCCCCACACACACACACA
>OMKP01080926.1:0-10409 GCA_900302375.1 Bathygadus melanobranchus
CTCATGCTGCCCGAGGCTGAAAGCCAGAGCAGGGAGGGGGAAAGAGGCTCTTCCCGCTGCTTGCTATCGATCTTGTTATTTTCAGCCCCCGATTCCTCTGGGGGAACTTTGTGTCGTTGTCGCTGTGCGGGCGCCGCTGCTGTCGCTAACGGTGAGGAGGCGCCGACGATCTACTTCGTCAGAATAAATGGGGACGGAGAACCTTGCTGTCCTTTCTTTACAGGCTATTTTTGCATCGTGCATGTAGCATGAATGTACGCATGAACGATTGTGTGTGTGTGTGTGTGTGTGTGTGCATGCATTCGATGCACACATGGGAGTGGTTTGGATGTGATTGTGTGTGTGTGTGTGTGTGTGTACAGGTATGAATACATCCATGTGCATGTTCAGTGCATGTTGCTGTGTGCTTGCGTGTGTATGTACATGTATGTGTTGTAGGGGACATGTCCAACGGGAAGGACAATGCTGTCAGGGCTGGGATTAAAACAAGGGCGAACCTATCTGTTAAGTTAGCGTCACATGACTTCATTGATCCCAGAGGAAATGATTTGTTACTGTTGCTTAGTTCGAGCTAGAAGCATCAAAGTAAATAGAATAGGTTATACGTAATATACTGTAAGTACCTTTTCCCAGTGTTGTATAACATCTCTACGTAGACGAGTCCGTTCAGGCCCATCCCTGCTGGGACGTAGGACCCACTGGGGGGCTTCGGTGACAGGAACCCTTACTTGAGTCACAAGTGACTGACTATTAGTACTGTACTGTTTCATGGAAACGTCCTTCTATTTAAATGGCACAATATAATCGCTTTGCATGTATATTCTGGTCTTGCATTCTTACATTCTGAAATGGATCGATTGCATGCTTTGATTGGGCTCAGTCTCACATGCAAGTGTCTTTGGTTGAAACGTGTCTGCTAAACGACTGAATGCGAATGTGAAGGTTGATGCACGGTTATTCCCTTTTTTTGTATTGTTAATAAAAATTTTAAAAATGTATTTTATTTGCTGACAATTTCACAGCCAAGCGGGTGATGAAATGTGTCGATGTGGCATGTGATTAGTCTCTGCTGGGATTGCACGAGGTTACGCTCTGTCAGCCAGAGATTGAAGCTAAAATCACAAGACAAAGTTAGCTATTTCTGGTCCTCTGTATCTCTGGGTGAGCAGCTCGCTCTTTCATCTTTGCTGATGTCTTCTTATTAATTCTGCATTCATCTCCATCTCGTTTTTGTCTCCACAAACTCTACAGGGAGTCGGGTAGGGAGAGAAATTGTTAGAAAGGGAGAGGGGTTAGTGAGGTTGTTATGAGGGGGAGAGGGGTAACGTTTGTTTTTATAAAAGCAGTGGAAGCAAGGAAATCTAAATAGGCCGTGGAAGGAGAGAGACAGAGCTAAATAGAGAGAGACACACAGGGGAGACAGAGAGAGGGAGAGAGAGACAACAGAGGGAGACAGAGAGGGAGATAGAGAGATAGAGACAGAGCTAGGGAGAGAGAGAAGGTAAGACTTGAAAGACTCCAGACACAAGAGGATGATATGAAAGGAGGAGGTTTTAGTATGTGCAAACATGCCTCTGAAATAGGTGTTAGGGAAGCCAGCCTTCTTTGCAAACCTTGGCCATCGGGCAAGTTGTGGGGGGCTTCAGTTGATAGGTAAATCCATGCTCAGCAAAAGAAGACCAGCGTGTGATAGATAGTCCAGAGTCCTTGCCTCGCACATGCCTGGCCGGGCTTCCTGTAAGGAACATCAATATTTATCACATTTCCCATTTCAGAGGTGAAACCATGATAGCAGAATAGGCTAGGAGAATAATAAAAGATAAATCTAATTACTTGTACTTGGGCCTGCCCTCCCCTACCGGCTACTGCTTCATGTAGATTCTTCTCATGTGCTGTCTGCCAAGGTCACCTGGGAGAGGTGCATTAAAGACATAGTTATGGCCAGTAATAACAATAAACCTTTGTTGTCTGAGCAGTTGGGGATCATGACTGGCGAGATGGATTGAGGTGCGCTGAATTGAAAGGTTTACAACTGATTTTAAACAGTTTAGATGGTGCTTCATGCACCTGCCGTGTCACACATATGCACACGACACACACACACAAATGCACACCAAGATTCACCAAGACACACACACACACACAAATGCACACCAAGATTCACCAAGACACACACACACACATACTGTTTAAGCACACCAAGACAATGACACATACACAACACCTACACATACCTGGCTTGCTGTGAGCAGGAAGTTCAGTAACCTTGCTCTGCAGTGGAAGGTTGTGTTGTCTGCTCACACAGCGTGGGTGACTCACACGGCTCATGGACCCTCACTGTACCCCGACACCCCCTGCCATGATGCTCACATGTCCCGCCCACCACGGCCAGCTGAGAAGGTCGCCGTGACTTTACTTCTAGGTTGCCTAGGTTACCCAAGACTGCCAAAACTGAGGGTGTCAGAATGCGAGGGGCGGCACACATTGAGAACATTTCTGTCCGGCCATTTTGAGCTTGTAACCTGGCGCGCGCGCCTCCTCTCCCCAAACACCGAAACATGTTGTGACGATGAGCAGCATGTCTTCTGTCACCCTTCCCGCCCTCGTAGATATAAATAGAAGCAGGATGGCTCACTGGGGGCGGGACAACATCAAGTCCAAAACGGGGGTCTGACTCTAAATATAGCAGATGGGTTTCAATATTTCCTAATACTCCTGTTGACATGCATAGGCCTGTATGGCCGTCGTGCTGGGATAGCTTGGTGAAATGATTGTATCCCTTTTGATTATCCAACAATGATGGTCAATGTGAATTTTTAGAAGTTTTCTAAATGAACATAGTGTAATATGTGATGGACATCTGCAGAGTTTGTGTGTTAAGTGTTCTGTATGTCATGTAGTGTGTAGGTGTAGCTCAGAAAGAACTGTGATGTGGAGCTTTGTGTGAGCTCTATTAGTTGTTGACGTCCTGCACCATAAGATAGAATAGAACTGAAATTGATGGGCTTTGATATAGTTTAGGATAATGAGCTAACTATCCATGGCCTGAAACGGGAATGACACAGTTATCATACAAAGTGAAAAGAATGGATAGCTAATCGATGCTAATGAATTCAGTTAAATCTACCTTTGGCGTTGGCCAGACTAATAAATCCAGACTAATTTTATAACTTTTTCAGTGAAAGCCGTAGGAGCGTATTTCTTATTTAATTCTGTATGCCTTGCCCAAGAGAGACTAGAGGATACATGGCATCTCAACTCACATGCCTTTCAGCTGAAACCAACCAAGGTAAATTATCGGTCACTAGTCACAGTAAAACAGCAAAAATGAAGTCACAAACATTCAAAGATCAATATGAGTTTAAAATACTGTTTGCCAGTGTGTTCCAGTAGACCCATAGACCGATAATAGAGATGTATTACAATGGAGCTTGTAGATTCTAGATGGAAATTTGGCTTCAATGGATGTTGATGTTATTTTACTCCAGCGATGGTGTGTTCTCACAGATATTACCTACTTCGGACATTTTTAACAAAATCGGATCAATCAGCATTTATTTTAATTACTTAGATGTGGATGGTGGACTGAGGAGTGAGAAGTTACAATACATTATTCTATGTAACATTCTATTACACTTGTTAACTCGACTAAACTAGATATGAGTCATTAAAGATGGATCTGTCTGACTGTGTGCATGTTTTTGCACTGAAATGTCTATTTGTTTGTGCCCCGAGGTCATTTTCCAATTATTATGGATCATTGTATTGTACACAAAAGTATTTCATTCATATTCAAAGGTGCTATATGTAACCAATTGACTGCACTAAATCGTAAAATGACCATGATATGTCATCAGAGATGAAGGAAACATGCCATGTCTAAATACTGGCTTCTCTGACAACAACGCTACAGCCAGTATGTTCTCCATTTCGATTCCATTCCATTGACTTTCCGAGTTGACTCCGCCCACTGCCCATTTGGACGCCAGGGGTGGCACTCGGCTTGCGCTCGTTCACTGTCTTCAACCTGGCAACAGACGTGAGCTTCAAGTCAATATTGTGAATTTGGACTGCAGTACCCATTTTAAACGCTCGGTGTCATTGTTACATATAGCACCTTTAATATGAATAACCAGATTTATTTGTAAATATTTTCAGAAGAGAATGCATGTCTTTATATGCACCGTAAAACCAAACCAAAGTATGTGCTGAGGTTTGCACCATAAAATGTATGTTTTTTTCTTCTCTTGGATGTCAGAATTTTCTTTCCTCTCTTTTACTTTCCTCTTTCATTTGTGTACAGAATCACTATGCATAACTAAATTAGTCTCATCCACTAAGTTGAGAGAGCTGTCCAAAGAGGAGAACGCAATTTGTGTTCACTTTACACACCTAATTGGTCCATCTCATGGGGAGATTGGAAAATGGAATAAATTGAAAAAAATGGAGGACATAATATTCACAACAGATTCTATACTATCATCATCAGTCATTTCTATTGTAATACAATACTTTTACATTTAAAATGGATTGCATTTTATATGGCGCTTTTATCCAAAACGCTTTACATTGCCTCACATTCACCCATTCATACACGGACGGTGGTGTCAACCATGCAAGGTAACAACCAGCTTGTCGGGAGCAGTTAGGGTTAGATGTCTTGCACAGGGACACCTCGACACTTAGCTAGGGAGAGCCGGGAATCGAACCAGCAGACAACCGCACAACCTCCTGAGCTACTGCCGCTCAAATTACATTTACATTTAGGGCATTTGGCAGAGGTGTTTGTCCAAAGCGACTTACAAGTACATTTGTCGAAAGAGTGAAACAACAATATATCGCTGACAGTACAGTAAGATTTGAATAGCACAAGTTTCAAGCACTCGTGACTGCTAGGTTAATAGAACAATTTAAAGCATGCATAACTGAACAGGATAAGATGCTACACAATGCTAAGTACTATTTTAAGTGCTGGGATGTACAACATACAAGATGCTACACAAGATGCTACACAATACAAGAAGAGACCGATCGATGCAACTTTTCTTGTCTTATGACAAAAAACAAAGTGGGCAGGTAGTGTACTTGCTGGAATTTTCAACTCTCAGCCAAAAAGGCACTCGGTTTGATTCCCAATGTGCGCATTCTACCTGTAGGCATCCTTTAGCAAGATGCTAGCCCCCAACTTGTTCTTAATGATGAGGCATCACATATTCACTGTCTGCTAAATGGCCTAATAGCAAAAACGTAGGATGCTGTGATAGTCAATGTAAATGTGAACATGCACTATGGAAGCACTGCTACCTCTTCATATGTTTTGTCTTAGAAATCCCATGCTGGGCTAAAGGGGGATCGGATCTCTCATCTCATCCATACCGAGAGTGTTACGAACAGTGTGACTCCACAGTGACACCAAACCACAGTCTAACTGGGAGGCTCATGGAGGCTTGGATGTGTGATACTTCTAAGAATACCTTAAAGGTGCTATACGTAACACATGTACTGTACTGTCATAAAGTGATCATGATATGTCATCAGATGTTAAGGAAACATCGAAATACTGGCTTCTCCAACAACAATGCTACAGCCATGTTCTTCTACATGTTCTCCTTTGAAATTTCCATGCCGGGGCAGGATGTCTGTTTTTGAGATTCTCATAGATTCTACCCAATCTAAAAATATATACATATATATATATATATAGGTACTAGATAAACATACCACTAACGTTATATCTGTGTGACCGTAAACATAGCCAGCCATGCATCTAGCTAACATTGACAGAGTTATAGAAAATCCACACACACAGTTTATAATACTACTCTATAAACAAATATATTAACAAATAAATAAATTGCAAACGTTTAAATTAGCTGATCAATTTACAGTGTAGGACTCGTTGTAGCTTGTCATGGTCACAATAGAATACTTTTTAACATGCGTGAGCTTCCAGTCTCTCTCCAATATTGTGAATTTTGACTGCAGTACCCATTTTAAACGCTCGGTGTCATTGTTACATATAGCACTTAACAGATTTTCTAACTTTGTAGAATATGATTTTCTCCCCTTTTTCTTGTCCGAGGCTGGAAACAGTGTCCTTGGCCCCTGATAAATTGCATCTCAGTCCCCATTTGCAATGCGGTGACACTCGGCTCTACCTATCAGTTTCCACTGGTTGTGTGTGTGTGTGTGTGTGTGTGTGTGTGTGTGTGCGTGTGCGTGTGCGTGTGTTTTCCAACACCTGACTACAAGGACAAACAAACCTCAAAATAACTTCTTCTGCATCCTGCCAGTGGGGAGGAGGAGGTCAGTTTGGAAGGAGTCATCTGTTCCTCCAGATGTTCCCTACCTGCTCCTTAAAGACATGTATCTGAAATGCACTCTAAGGGATTTAGATAAAAGTGTCCTCAATATAAAACATTTTGAGCCTCGCTAACAATATGTGTCCTGTATAAAAAAAAATACATACAGGCCATGTGATTGTATGATAATGAAATGTGATGCAGTCTGGCTACTAATTTGATGTGTATTACAATATGACATTGTGTATGTATTTGTTGTCATAGTGGGCTGACCCAAGCAATTAATTAGCAACAATTAAAAAACATCCCACAAAGACGGGAGGTAATTTCACAAAAAACATTTTCTTTAAATGAAAGTTAATTAAATCTTTTAATTAAGTTTAGTTAATTGATGTAACATTGGTTATGTTTTTGACTGTACTCCATCTTTTAATCTTATAGCCCTTTGTTGTGATAAATGTTTCCTGCTGTCATTTAGTTCCCTCAAACACACAATGAATACCAACTTAGCCGAATCAGGCTGATTAGTCTGGCTGGGTGAGGCTGCACACCTGTGGTGTATTGACTCACCAATGCCCACAGGTTAAACCAGCCATAACCAGATATAATGATATAATTATTAATGATTATATTTTGACAGATGATTTGTTGAAATTAATACATTAGTTTGTAATTTGTTGAAAATAAAGCTGGATTTGATCATTATCTCTATTATCCTAATGAGTAAAAACACTGCTGGGTGGTAGGAGGCTTCTCACCCACATCTCATTCCCCAAATGTATTAAAGGTCCCCTATTTCACCACCAGGTGTGATGTTGATTAGCCATTACAAAAATCATCCTAGAGTGACATCACACATGGGAGTGTCCACCCAGACGTATGATGGACAGATCAAGTAGGTTAAAAGGCATAGCTTAAATGTCCCCAAACATCAGAATGAGATGAATAAACAAACAAAAAGATGGTGGTGGTAAATATTGTGGATGGCAAACTGCCAGTAAGTCTAATTGTCAAGGATTACGCAGAGCTCTATTTTTGGACATTGAGACGGAACGTAGAACATAGAACAATTACATCGACACTCGTGAGGGCGCCCGGGTAAGCTAGCTAGCATCTGCAGTATTCACAGGTCCACTCCTTACTCACCTGCTCCTCAGACACAGGAAGAGAGAGGGGGGAGGGCAGGGGATAAGGAGCCGGAAAGTTAATGTGATAATGCTAAAGTAATACCGTAACGCAATGAAGGGGAGCTGTAATGTAAAAATAAGTGTGTAATGGGATTGACTTTGTGGTGGGAAACAACAGGGCTGCCAAGCCGACGTCGGCTGACGCCAGCCGGTGCCTCTGTGTCCTAATAAATGTCGGACATTCACTTTAGAAAACTAGTCTATTAAAGAGTGAATCCATGACTTCACTTTATGTGTAATGTTCCTTTTCCTTAACAGTTGCACTTGAGGGCAACAAAAGTGAATATGATGAAATCTGGAACCAGCAAGTCTGGAACAGAGATTCGTAGCTTTAGCTGCTATGTTTTCTTTGTTTTATTTGAAATAACAGTTTATGGAAAATGGTGTCCAAGCCAAGTTGAATGTCCATGGTAGTGTCCAGAAAATGATATCATTGTATATATATATATACACAGCATATTATATTGTGTACTTTCATCGTTTTACATTTCTACCTGTAGGGGCACTAGCTCTCCCCCCTTGTATATCATTTCATTAACCAGTATTTATACTGGTTAATGTAACTGTAACTGTCACCAATGACAATGAATGGTAAATGGTAAATGGACTGCATTTATATAGCGCTTTTATCCAAAGCGCTTCACATTTGCCTCACATTCACCCATGGCGGTGTCAACCATGCATGGTAACAACCAGCTCATCAGGAGCAGTTAGGGTTAGGTGTCTTGCTCAGGGACACCTTGACAATTAGCTAGGCGGAGCCGGGGGATCGAACCAGCAACCTTCCGGTTGCCAGACAACCGTCTCTACGTCCTGAGCTACTGTCGCCCCCAATGAGGACTGCTCCTCAACAAATATGAGAGGAAATAATGGGTTTGGGCATCCAGACTTGACTGGATTAGGGCGGCAGTAGCTCAGGAGGTAGAGACGGTTGTCTGGCAACCGGAAGGTAGCTGGTTCGATCCCTGAGGTGTCCCTGTCAAGGTGTCCCTGAGAAAGATAACTAACCCCAACTTTCTCCTGATGAGCTGGTTGTTACCTTGCATGGTTGACACTGCCGTCGGTGTATGAATGGGTGAATGTGAGGCAATGTAAAGCGCTTTGGATAAAAGCGCTATATAAATTCCATCCATCCATGTATGATTTGACTATGGGCAACTGAATCTGGTATATTTATATTATTTACAGACAGGATAATGCCAGACCTCCTAAAGTACAGTAGGAATCATTAGACCAACAGCACACCAGACAAAATATCTATCCTATTCTTTGTCTGACTGAGATCCCATGGAGTTAACTCTGGAGAGATTTGGACTGATAGTTCATGCAGTTTGTAGTTAGCACTCACCAATTTGAAATGAGCCATTAAAGATGCAGTTTGTAGTTTGTCTTCTGTCACTAAAAGTGGGTTATGATTCTTTTACCAAGCAATGCTGATGCCATGTCCAGGGGAATAGCAGCACGGACATGTAGGCCTACATGGATGAATTGTTTCATCCATGTAGGCCTACATGAATGAATAGTTTCATCCAAAAGATGTTTGTTTTCATCAACAATGGAAATCAATTGATGTAGCTCAGTGTACAACAACTGGATCTGTCTTGTACAGGGTACTCACAGGTTCATGAAAAAGAACCAAGGCCTTGAAAGTTTTGGAAAATAGACATAAATAGACCTGGGTCATTGAAAGTGCTTGAATTTATATGTTGTGCAAGAATAATGAAGTTAATTTAACATTAGTAAATAGGCTACAGAAGAGAAGTGTTCACACATTCAAGCCTCTCTTTTTAATTATTGTCTTTGGGCTTCTGTAAAGCCTGCTAGTTCTCATTATAAAAATTCTCAGTGTTGTAACAGTAGTTAACCTTGATCCGTGTCCCAAACTATGCTGTGTTGGGTCCTTGAATTTGAGGGAATTGGGCCTGGAAAGGCCTTGAAAAGTCATAGAATTTGATGTTTAAGTAGAGCCATGCGTGTATCTGCTGGCCATTTAGTCATTCAGGACATGCTTCTTTCCAAAGCGAACTACAGTTGTGAATACGGATACAGGTCATTAATAATAAGCAGCTGTTAGCCATCTTGTTCAAGGATGCCTAAATGGTAGGTTGTAGACATAGGGGATCAAACCCAGGACCTTTCGGGCTGGGGTTCCTGCCCCCATGTTGAAAGAGGAGAATGCTTGCATGTGTGATGTGATTGGTGAGGGGAGTGTGATGTAGAGAGCCTAGAGGGAGAGAAAGGTTTCTCAGAGCGGAGGAGAGTCATGAAAGTGGGCCAGGTGAGCTTCCCTCATCAGAAAATAGGTGGTATCCACCAAAGACCTTGGTGACAGAGAGAGAGAGAGAGAGCATTGTTACGTGAGTGTCATATTGTCCAAGGCTGCTCCCGTCTCCAATAAGGACAATGGCGCTGACATTTCATTTGCAAACAAAATGAGGTTAACTTTGCGTGAAAGCGGACGCCCAGCAGGTCTCCTCTTCCATGACAGGTGTGTGTGTGTGTGTGTGTGTGTGTGTGTACCCTCGTTCCTCATCTCACAGTGGAACGCCAGGAACGGGATTCTCCAAATGAGAGCGAGGGCGGGACTTTCAGTTACATGGGTTTAGTGATGAGAGAGAGGGCAGGACTTTCAGTTACATGGGTTTAGTGGCGAGAGAGAGAGGGCGGGACTTTCACTTACATGCGTTTAGTGGCGAGAGAGAGAGGGCGGGACTTTCAGTTACATGGGTTTAGTGGCGAGAGAGAGAGGGCGGGACTTTCAGTTACATGGGTTTAGTGGCGAGAGAGAGAGGGCGGGACTTTCAGTTACATGGGTTTAGTGGTGAGAGAGAGAGGGCGGGACTTTCAGTTACATGGGTTTAGTGATGAGAGAGAGGGCGGGACTTTCAGTTACATGGGTTTAGTGGCGAGAGAGAGAGGG
>OMKP01080928.1:0-12783 GCA_900302375.1 Bathygadus melanobranchus
CAGCTGTTAACACCTGTAGGGGGCGGTAGTCCTCCAGACATTATCACCTGTAGGGGGCGGTAGCTTCCGCTTGGTTTCCGTTTATTAGAAGAAGAAGAAGAAGAACAAGAAGAAGAAGAAGAAATCACCCGCGTCCTGTCCAGTCAACTTGTGTACAGCAGCGTGAAAACCACATAAATATAATAAAATGGTGAGCATTTGGCTGGCTGTTGTAATAATATGTATAATATGTATAATATGTTTAATATGTGTAATATGAAGTGTTGTTTGCTGTTTATATCAGCGGTGGGTTAATGTTTAGGACGTGTTGTTAACGTTAGCCGTCAGGAGACCAACGTTAGCCTAACAGGAGACGGCCTCCATATTAAATGAATATCTGACTACGCACAACATTATATTATATATAATATATGACATTATTTACAATATAAAGACATACGTGAACATCTGTAGTCTAGTGGGTCGTGTGTAGCCAGATCGTGTAACGTGAAGCTGCTCAAGTAACGTCACTACTCTCGTTACCTTTCAGTTGCCTCTGTCGTTACTGAAGACTGCCCAGAACCACCCGATGGTAAGACTTGTTATTAATAAACCTTCTGTTAATAAACCCACTGGTAATAAACCCTCTGTTAATAAACCCTCTGTTAATGAACCTTCTGTTAATAAACCTTCTGTTAATAAACCCTGTTAATTAACCCTCTGTTAAACCTTCTGTTAATAAACCTTCTGTTAATAAATCTTCTGTTAATAAACTCACTGGTAATAACACCCACTGGTCTCCATCAGCGTAACTCGGCTGTTTGAAAGCAAGTGGACATTAGTTTCACAAAAAGAAATACAACCCCTGTGTCCAAACAGTGTCAAATGAGATGCTATTTGTTTTAAGACAATCATGTAAAACTCCATGAATGGAAATGATATGATGATTATTTCTTGGTCCGCATGTAAACACTTATATTCGCCATCAGTGGTATGGCTGGTGGTCATGTGTTGCCACTAATATAATGATAAGTAATACAAGTTTATTTATTTGGAAAGAAATCCAGAGAGTTTAAGGCTTCAAGACTGTTTGAATGTGTGTTCTAAGTGTGTGTGTGTGTGTTTGTGTCCAGCTGGTGGAGTTGAAGAATGGTGAGACGTACAACGGTCACCTGGTCAGCTGTGACAACTGGATGAACATCAACCTGAGAGAAGTGATCTGCACCTCCAGGGTGAGGCTCTCTGCTCTGCTCAGTGCTGTCTGGTTCTTGAACCGTTTCCGTTGAGGATTCTTGAAACCTTTGGTGCTGTCCAGTGAACCGCCAGTCCACCAGTTGTGGACAGAACCGTTGTAATCAAGGACGTGTCATCAAGGAACTAAACAGTAGAAGCAAGATGGAGGATCACACTGGTCACCTGCCAGCTTTCATTCTGTTATTACAGATTTGTTTTAAAAACCAGCGTTTGGTATCGTTGGCAGACCACTGCACTCTGTGGAAATATACAGGATTACATGCATGAAATGTATTTGATGTTTATTGTGTAAACTCTTGGATACCCATGCTTCGATGTGCTGGGCCCCTGATGATGAAATATTAAGCAGACTTTGATTAATATTATTAAGATTTGAGTTGGCTAAGTTAGGCTTATGGAGTAGTTATGGCTCACTACAAGTGCAAGTACAAACAAATGTGAATGTTTATGACAATGTGGATTTATAATCAACGTTTGGTATTAAGTGAAATTAAATGTGTGAGACGTTGTTATATCGTCCGGCTTCAATTCACCACCTCGCCGTCTGCCTTGCCAATTTCCCCCGTCTCCAAAGTTATGTACGAGACCCCAGTACCTGAACTCTTAAGTGGTGTGTGTCGTCTAGGTCCACCAGTAGGTGGCAGGGTGGTGCATTAAGTGGTGTGTGTCGTCTAGGTCCACCAGTAGGTGGCAGGGTGGTGCATTAAGTGGTGTGTGTTGCTGTTGTTACTCTTATACAGGACGGAGATAAGTTCTGGAGGATGCCGGAGTGCTACATCCGCGGCAGCACCATCAAGTACCTGCGCATCCCCGATGAGATCATCGACATGGTCAAGGAGGAGGTGGTGTCGAAGGGGCGAGGCCGCGGAGGCATGCAGCAGAACAAAGGCCAACCGGGCAAAGGTCGCGGGGGCGGAGCCGGCAGAGGTAAGATGATGTCGTCTGTGGTAGAAGTTGGCTGTTTAAACTGCCCCACTGGTACTGCAGATGAACGAGACGGGAAATGTACTTGGACCTTCTGATGTGAAGGGCACTGTAGACAACTCGACAGACCCGTTGGACCAAGGGAGAGCAGAGTGGTGTCCAGATCACAGCCTTCTGTGTTGAGATTAAACATTAGTGTGAGATTAGGAACACTAGTGTTTCCATTCAAATAGTTTTTACCACCAGCTGTGAAGTTAATTCGCCTTTGCAAGCCATTTAAAAATTGAGTAAAAAAAAGTGTCCGCTCTGAAGAATGATGGACGGTTCCAACTCCAGCCTTCCTGCCGGTTGAACACTCGGATTGTGATGTCAACGTGCTTTGGATAAAAGCACTATATACATAATCCTAGTTATACATAATCCATTTACCATTTTATGTCACAAATGGCTCTTAAGGGCAACATGACGTGCGGGTCCTTTAAAACTCCTGGGAGTTCACACAGCAGACATCTTTTCCTGTCCAGGTCTGTTTGGCGGTCGTGGCAGAGGGATACCTGGTGGCGTGGGTCGGGGTCAGATGCAGCAGGACAAGAAGCCCGGCAGGCCCCAGGGTGGCATGAAGAACCAGCACTAAAGACCCTGCTCTCTAACAGGTCCGTCAGACACCGTCACCACCACCACCACCACCACCACCACCGTCTGGGAGGCTACAAACGGAGGCCCCGGTAAACTCACTTCTCTGAACCACGTCACTCTTCCACCATTAGCAGTTAGTGGCTAGCTCCCACTGGGATGGAAGATGTGTGTGTAAACAAAGCATTTAGCTCCACCATAGGAACCGATGGAGAAGTCCAGCACATCCGTTTAAAGACTGGGCTCATGGAAATGGAAAGTTTGCTTTTGGATTCAGTTATGTATGGTATTTAAGTCCATTGTACGTGAGGTGATGTGTACGACTATCCTACCCGGGTGTCTGTGTACGACTATGCTACTATCCTACCCGGGTTCCTCCGCGAGTATCTCCTGACTTTCCAGTGGTTTCTTTTGAGTTTTCTTTTTTTAAATGGCGTCCAGTTTCCTCTTATATATTTTTTTAAAAACGAGTTCATTTTCTTTTACGGAGAAGGAGAGCAATCGTCATTTTATGGATATCTGGACACTTTAGTTAACGTGGTCGTGCAGCAGGAACAAGGGATCGGCTAATCGACTCATTCGTTTGTCTGACATGTGCATGTCCAACATTTGCTTTTGGTGGGTTTATTTTTGTAAGAAAAGACAATGTAATTTATTTACACAAGAAAATAAAGTGTCTTTTTGTTAAAGCGTTTGTGGTCTAAAATGTAAAAAACGAGACGCATCTCTCTTAAACCTTTACACTTACGAAACACAGGAACTCCTTATTAGGTTCACAGTAGGGCTGTCGTGATTGGTCAATGACGCTAGCTTATCATAACTCAGGAAGTTGGTCCACTTGATAATTAAATACAAATACATGACATGTTTCAGCCCTGTGTATGTTTAGCTAACTGTCTTCTAAACAATTAATAATCAATAGGTCCTCTCTAGAGCCCAGAGAAGCCCTTCGCAGGGTTCCCATGGAACAAGAAAATAATCAAAATTGCCTGCTAGTTGTCATTATGAAGATTGTCAGTGTTTTAAGAGTAATTAACCTTGATCCATGTCTCAAACTGGGCCTGGAAAGTCCTTAAAGTCCTTGAATTAGCTGTTCAAGGTGGTGTGGGAACCCTGCCTTCACAAACAACCAGGATGTGAGGTTGGAAGCACTGCTCGTAACCTCACATTATTGTCACTGAGTATCTGTGGAAAAACTAACGATACTTCTGTTAATTAACTTCAAACCACCTTTTACTTCATGTTGTACAAAAACTAAAGTTTCTCACTGGTTTACAGAAATGTTTTGAATAAAAAAAACCTAGAAAACCTCTGCTTGTTATTACATGTTATGAGGTAGCCAGGAATTAAATGGTACATGGGTTGCACACGCGTGTGCTTAGTCGTTAAAATCCTTTTTTCAGTTTGTGAGTTGATACGGCTTTAAATGAATCATAAACTATCTGACCATGGCATTGAAAATAACATCAGGCCATTTATTTTTAGTTAGCCATAACAAGCCACACTCCCCAGGGTAGCCACCAGGTGGCGTCGATGGTTAAACTTGCGCCAAAATGTAATTTCTCGCATAATTTGCTGCAGAAGGTCATCAATGAAAATGGAAAATTATCTCTTAATTCATTTTCAGAAGGCATAGGCTTTCAGTTGAACATTACACATGTCACACATGTAAATGTTGCTAAATTAAATGTTGTGCTGGCTACACAGGAGCTTCAAGTTGGCGGTAGTCATTTAACGTGAACATTTCTGTCTTAACTGTAAATTGTGTGCGTGGAGTAGAGCAGTAGAACAGATCTCCATGTTGACTTATGCTACCGCAACCCAAGGTGTTACGAGGACACATTCTAAACGACAGTTGCATGTATCCAAAACCAGTTCAGCAGGATGTCTTTCCTTCAGTGTATTAACCAATGCTCGCTGAGTCCCATCTGAAGTGGTTTTAACAGCGTGTTTTCCCACCCTGCGTTAAAGGGCCCCTATTTGACTTAGGTGTCACATTAACGAGTGGATATGAAAATCTATTCTTTTGCGACATCACAAGCAGCTGGACGTGGTGTATTGTTGGACTTTATAAACTGGTGGGTCCGTCATACAGCTGAGAGTGGACACTCCCGCTGTCACAAAGGGAGTGGAATAGCATGTAATGGTTAATCAGTTTCACACCTGATTGTAAAATGGGGGCCATTTAGGGACTTTAGGGGTGGTGCTTGCACCGCTGAACATTTCTGATTGGTTGAGTAGTCTCGGTATTTTAGTTTCGTTCCATTTATAAACATCTGCAGCCGCAAGCCAGCGGTTTGTTTTTTTGTTCACTCCGATGTGACGGAGAAGAGGAAAGTCCATCAAATCTGTTTGCTTACGTTAAGTCTAGCATTTCAAGTGTTTTGAATCCGCTTCACTACAGCTGCTCGTCTCTTTTCCAGCGGTGACTCCGTGACCCCGTTAGCAAAGCAGTCACAACAAACAGCAGACTTTGAATGTCCTCCATGCTTACTGTTGTGCTCTACAGGCGTGTGCTAGAATCTAACTGGAATGTAAGCCATCCACATTTTCAGACGTCAGGGAGTCGTTTGACTAATCTTCACGAGTCACATAAATCTGAAGTACAGTTTAATGAGTCTTTACAATACCATCACAATGCATTAAACATGAACCAGAAACCCAACATATTTCTGCATCTTGGTTATTGCTCAGAAGAGCGTGCTAAATGATATGATTAAATGGTTGGGCTGTTGACCATGAGGAAGGCTCTCGGAGCAGAGAGTATCTCTGAGATGGATCACAGTTCCTCTCTTCATCCCTGCCCACAGTCTTCCTCACACGCACACACACAGAGCCAGCCAATTACCACCTCCCTCCAACTCTTCCATCCTCACCTGCGTCACTCTGCATCTGTTGCCATGGTGATCATTAAGGCGCCTCCCCCAGTCCATGAGGCTGTGATGCTGATGCAGGCTGCCTGCTCACGTCATCTCTTCCCCCGGGATACGGGACTATTTTTACTGCTGGGCAGTGAAACACACAGCGGGCTGCTTCTGAGTATTTATGGGAGCTGCAGAGGGCGCTTCCTGCCAGAAAGAGCTTCTCGTGCACGCTAACATGCTGCTCGCCAAGCCAAAGTGACTCATCCAGGACACACCGGAGAGCCTTGTCTCAGTGATTCTCATACATTGAATCACACATGGTGCAATTTAACAGATTTTTTTTAGCGATGCCCTGTTGCACCCCGAGGAGACATTCTTTCAGAGCCAATCCCAGTTTAGGTTAGCTCGGCCAATCAGGATTTAGTGTAGCTGGCTAGAATTTAGGATGTATTTCCTTAACACAGAAATCATGAAGGAAACTAATGGCGCAGTTCATCTAAATAGTAAGGGTTAACCCTAACCCTAAATAGTCTCCTTTATTATGATAATTCAGTTTGATGTAGTGTAGTAGCCCATTTGTAGTTGGTGTGGTGTCAGATGACAACACGTGTGTGTGGAATAGACTCTCAGGAACTGGCAGTAGTCATATGGAGGGTTCAGGGGTTTCCACCGTACACACTAACAGTTCCAGAAACCTTTCAAGATCACCAACAGAAGAGGAAACTCAAGATGGGGTCCACACTGGAAAATACATTCAAATTCACGCACACACACTCTAGAATCAGCCATCCACAAATACTGTTTTATATAATCCTGCTTAGCATCGTAGCGCTCCATGGCGACCCAGTTCTGTCAGAGCACATCAAGGAACGAGGTGCTGGTTTACATGTGTACTGGGCCTGCAGGCCGTTAGGAGAGAAGCACTGTTCTCTACACCTAGAGACCCTGTGAGGGCCCAGGCCTACATGTGATCTGTTACCAGACATCAGGCAGCTGTCTGCTTAATGGACGGATGGAGGATGAGGCTGCTACCGAGAGAGAGAGAGAGAGAGAGAGAAACACGTGTACAGCATGTAGTGACTCGCCCAGCCCTGGCTGCTCCGGTATCTAATAGAACAATAGTGGCGCCTTCTATGGCGTCACAGATGAGGTTCTACCCCCTTAGCAACACAAGGCCTACCTGTGACACACACAGAAGTGTGAGGTTGTGACGGCCACATCCTCGCCATGTGTCCTTCCTGCTGTGACCGTCGTCTGACAAAAACCGTGATGTTCAGTACTTGGAATCAGAACTGTGCAAATATAAATATGACTTGTTAAGTGCTTTTGGCGACAAATGTCCTCTGAAGTTATCATGGTTAGTATTTCTATTATCTTTGTTATGCTGTTTGTCTATGTGAGCTAGCTGTATTGTGGCATCTTTACCAAATAGGCCTATTGTTTCAGATATTTGGATCAAAGCTGGGTTCTCCAGAACCCCTGTTTTTTAGGTCAGAGAACAAGGCAGGAATCAAGCAGTCCTCTTTATTACTCGCTATGACATCAAACCATAATGCACCGCTCTGTTTTGCAGTTTACCCTCCCTCTCCATGGCGACAGGCTCCGCTCTGCACACGTCCCCTCATTTAAATAAAATGGGCAAAAACGTAATTTCTGCCCAAT
The DNA here is from genome assembly GCA_900302375.1 of Bathygadus melanobranchus. Taxonomy (NCBI): domain Eukaryota; kingdom Metazoa; phylum Chordata; class Actinopteri; order Gadiformes; family Macrouridae; genus Bathygadus; species Bathygadus melanobranchus. The sequence continues at coordinate 7,317 of OMKP01080928.1, forward strand.
CTGCGTTCCCGAGTGACGTCACGGAACAGGCGAGCATACAAAAGCAGACGGTCCGTGCGCGCGTCCGGGCGTAACAACCCAAACGGCGAAGTGAGCGCTGTGGTGGATTAAAGATAGACCAAGGGCTGACATTTTGGGAGAGAAGAACCGAGAACACTTCACTGGCAATCACGTTTTAGTTTCGTTTCGAGGTAATGATCGTCGTTACATTCTGAGAGTGCGCTGCGCGGAACAACTTGTGATTTTTCCATCGGGATTCTCCGCGTAAAACATGATGAAGAAGGATGTTACGCTGAGCCTGTCGGATGACGCCGACCTCAAGCCACATCTGCGCGAAGCGGAGAGTATCTTGAATTCTCCGGACCTGGGACTCCTCAAACTGGCCTCCCCGGAGCTGGAGAGGCTCATCATCCAGTCCAACGGGATGGTTACGACCTCGCCGACCACCCAGTTCCTTTACCCGAAGACTGTCACCGACGAGCAGGAGTTCGCAGAGGGATTCGTCAAGGCGCTGGAAGACTTGCATAAGCAGAACCAGCTGAACGGGGGGGCGTGCGTCCAGAACACTGTGGACATGGGAACGAATATCGCCCCGGTGACGGTCCAGCCGGACCTACCGGTCTACACGAATTTGAACAGTTACGGAAACGGGCCGTTGGGGACCACCGTCAACTATACCACGGACACCGTCCCCTTTCCACCCCCTCCGTCGCATCATCACATGGGGGGGACCCCGCCACATCCGGCGCTCACCCGGGTCCAGTCGCAGAAGGACGAGCCCCAGACGGTCCCCGACGTCCAGAACTTCGGCGACAGTCCGCCCCTGTCGCCCATCAACATGGACTCCCAGGAGCGCATCAAAGCCGAGCGGAAGAGGCTGCGCAACCGGATCGCCGCGTCAAAGTGTCGGAAGCGCAAACTAGAGCGAATCTCTCGGCTGGAGGACAAAGTGAAGTCTCTGAAAACTCACAACTGCGACCTGGCGTCCACGGCCAGCGTGCTGCGGGAGCAGGTGGCCCAGCTCAAACAGAAGGTGCTCAGCCATGTGACCAGCGGCTGCCAGCTGCTCCCGCATCAGGTGCAGGTCCACTAGCCGGTCCATAGCGGCGAGACCAGCATATAAGCTTTTCTTCTGGACTTTTCAATATGACTGACACATGTGGACCTACATAGGCCTACGTTTTTGGTACATTTGGTAAATGGTAAATGGACTGCATTTATATAGCGCTTTTATCCAAAGCGCTTTACATTTGCCTCACATTCACCCATTCATACACCGACGGCGGTGTCAACCATGCAAGGTAACAACCAGCTCGTCGGGAGCAGTTAGGGTTGTGTGTCTTGCTCAGGGACACCTCACATTTGCAAGGCCTGTAGTCTACCACTACACACAGACCTGGGCCAAACATTGCTGTAATTTAGCTCATAAGATGTGTTGGCCCATGTCCCAGCAGGTAGGCCCGTGTCCTGCCCATGTATGACATGAGGTATTCACATATTGACATGTAATTCTGTAGACCTGTTTGATACAAAGTGTGTATGTTTATGACAGACCTTCATGTTAGGCCTATCAGTGTTCTGTCTGTTTTATACTCAAACGTATTTTTGTGTTTGTTTTTAATGTGAAACATTGCCATTTTTGATGCACTTTGCTTTCAATTCTGTTTTTACATCGCGTTGTGTTCTTAAATAAAGGTTGCTTGATTAAAAACAGCCTATTCGTCGATGTCTTATGTTGTGGCCTTCACCAGACACTAGATGGCTTAGTTAAGTGATTTGTTCAAAATACATTTAGGCCTGTGATTAGGTTTCGGGACGGACTCAACATTGAGGTCCATTGATTACAGGCTAAAATGGCAATATATTTAGGAACACATTTAGTGTTTAGCAATGCTCGATGGCAAGGATTTGCGTCGGTGACAAATGCAGGATAACCATGTAGGCTACATGTGAATTCAGGCTGGAAGTCGGTGGTCTTTACGGCCGTACGTCTACTGACGCAGTCTACTGGCCTGCATTACTGTGGTGTCCACCGCCCTCTACAGACTGCTTCTGAAACAGCATCATGAAATTACCGATAGAGCGTGTTCCATGAAAACTAATGCATACACAGCAATCTTGTATTACTAGACTGGACTCACACACACAACCCTATAACTATTACTAACGATTGTAATATTTACGCAATATGCAATGTATTGTGAACATTAAAAACTGGTTAATGTTCTTGAGTACAATAAGCCACACTGGACAGGTCGGTACTGGCTACATCACATCAACATGTGTGCCATCACCATAGACACCATAACATTTAGGTGGGCTCAGAGGTTAGACAGGTCTTTGAATCTAGAACAGAGCATATTATTAATGAATAATCATTTCATTTACTACATGTGTAGAATACCAAAATGCAGCAATTAAAAAATATATATATTTTAACAACACAACCTTTATTTTTTTGTTAAATTATTTTTCCACAACATATAGAGCAATTTTCTTTTGTAATCTCAACATTTCAACACTTTGACACAATATTCCCTTCATATATTATAGGCTACTGCATAAGTTCATTCCACACAATAGAAACATGTACAAATCAAATGTAAACCATGTCACCAGTATTGGGAGGACTGATGGATGAACCATGGAAACTAAACATGGACTTTCTCTGCTAGCTTGACTTTTTTTTACACTTACGATAAATGAATGGCGAGGATGTTTTGGGCCAACTGGTAGATGTTTGATCATGTTGGCTGCTGACTCTCATTGGTTACTGATTGTTGTGATTGGGTCAGTCCATGTGCAGGTACAACATGCCGACCAATGGGAACACAGGTCTACTTTGGAAGCGGGCAGCACCCCCACTCCAAGCAAACGCAGACGTCCCTCCTACGTTACTCGTCTCACTGTTATATCCCGAAATACGTCACATTACTGAAGTACGATACACTATAATGCTGTTTTATTCTTAAAGGCGTTTCATGTTAAAGGTCTTAAAGTCAATGCTTTGCACGCCCCTGAGAGATGACGTGAATTACAACGTTTTGGAACCATGACATCATCACTTCTGTAGGTCTCCATTGGTTACGATGGTTCCAACGAATGAGGAGCAACTCATCAGGGCTTTAATGCAACTCGCGCTCATCGGTTTTAGGAAACATGTAACGTTACCTGAAATACTAACTCATTCTTTCTTAGGGCACGGTATAGGTTGGTATATAAACTATGATGAAGGATATTATTTTAAAAGCAGCACTACTCAGATCATCCACTTCACTTGACGACTCAAACCGACATGTAATTAAAAAAACTAATCATAATAACCAAAATAAAGTTCTTTCTTTTAGGTACTATTATTTTCTTTTAGTGTAGATGTGGAGTATATTGCTATGAATCGAGTCGATTCACACAGAAGCGGGGCTAGAACACAATGGGGGGGTCACGTTCCACAACACGTTCCACATAGAGGCCGTTAACGTCTTTACAGGTCAGGAAGACGCACAAAGAGACGCTCTACAGTCAAAAAACATTAGCAGACTTGAAATATTGTGGTATTAAACGTCTTGATGAGTTCACTTTACTTTCTTTGAGTATTCAAGAAAAGTGACAATTTCTGAGAATTCAATGGATTGAGTCAAGCGGATCCGTGAAGGTGTTGTTCACCCATTCGAGAGTTTATTCACAGAATGTTTGCCATCTTTGGACCAAACACGTCAGATAGAATGAGAAGACTTAGAATGACTTACTCCATATTGATAGATCTGCCAATAGTGGGGAGTTCCTCAGGTTTAATACTCTGCTAATATGCCGCTTCAACTTCAATGAGATCCTAACCTGGAAAGATGCGTCTATGGTCTCTTATGGCAATTATAGTTAAGTCCAAAACAGCCTCCATTTTTCTCTGCAGTCATAAGTACGTCCCAGAAGTGGTGTAATCAGATCCTTGAAGCAGTATCTAGCAGTGTCTTCTTCTACACATATTAGTTACAGTCCGCCTTGTGGACATCAATAGATCGATAGCTGAAGTACCAGACTGGTAGTAAGTGTTTGTCTTATCTGTTAAGCAACAGAGCGATGGATTTAAGTCTTAGGAAGCATATTCAGGGGGGGTCGTCAACTTCCTCTGCTTAACAAAATGAAACAAAAACAATATGATGAATAAATAATACAGCACATGGATTCTAAGGATGGATTCTGCTGAGCAAGGCAACAGGATGCCTCTGTGACCTGTTTCCATGTCTTCTTGGACAACAATGAGCGACGGCATCCAAGGCGAGTGCCCTAGATGCCGTTCGCTGGTCACACGATACCTGTGATCGGGTATCATTAGGTTTGGTTTTTTCATTAGGGTTGTCGGCAACCATAACCAACATGGGCCCAGTCCCATCGTCAACCCTTGGCCCTGATGGCTTTATTGGTCTTAAGGCTGTTGCATACTCCGCAAGAAGTATACCCCAGCCTTTAGAGGCCGACTGACTGTGTTACCTTCGATGCTCAGCGTTGAGCTTTAATACAAGGGATCTCCAAGTGGTACGAGAACAGTCGTCTTTCCTTCATGTCATTTTTCGAGGAAGGCCATTGGCCCATGTTATCTGTCATGTGATCTTCACGATGTATTGTGGCTCCCTCTGCATCAAAGCCCCCACAGACTTCTACGCAACAACGCAATGTGACTTGACCCTTGGGCCCTCATAGCAGAAACACAATGAGATACTTGAAGTGGATGTGATGTTTCTGAAGGAGGCAGTGCAGAACTAGTCTGAGGCTCGTAAACCGACGGCGGTCGAGACGGGATGAAGATATGGACACATAGATTGTTTCTGTTGGTATGTATAACTACATATAAAACATTGAGTTGGGTATAGAACAGGACTCCACTAGATTAGCCGTACCATTCTTAATCACCAGGCGAACATCTTCACAAGACGTTTGCCTGGTGGGATGGAAGGACTGTACATGTTGAATGGGACTTTAGAAAAGAGACAGGATTGGGGAATCAGGGATCACACCGAAGAGGGAGAAAAGGAACACAAAACAAAGGGATTATGGGTAAGAGAACCTGGGTTGAACGCCATTTGAAAAGCTAGGTACAGGCGGGCCTAGAATGTAACTGCCTCTGACATTGAGAAAATGTCTCAAAGCTTTTTAGTTATGTTTCAACCCAGTTCTAACCCTGTGAACCTCAGTCAACAAACAGTCCCTATCAGCCGATGACATTAAGCAGGAAGTGTGTATATGTGTGTGTGTGTGATGTTGACTGTGTGAGGACCTGGAGTTCTAGGGTCCCATTAGAGGAGGAGTGTGTGTGTGTGTGTGTGTGTGTGTGTGTGTGTGATGTTGACTGTGTGAGGAGCTGGAGTTCTAGGGTCCCATTAGAGGAGGAGTGTGTGTGTGTGTGTGTGTGTGTGTGTGTGTGGGTGTGTGTTTGCGTAGGTGCATCTGTGTGTGTGTGTGTGTGCTGTATGTG
>OMKP01080933.1:0-12364 GCA_900302375.1 Bathygadus melanobranchus
ACTAAGGAGCAGGTAGGGATTAGACAGTACAGAGACAGGTCATTAAGGAGCAGTAGGGGTTAGACAGTACAGAGACAGGTCATTAAGGAGCAGTAGGGGTTAGACAGTACAGAGACAGGTCATTAAGGAGCAGGTAGGGATTAGACAGTATAGAGACAGGTCATTAAGGAGCAGTAGGGGTTAGACAGTACAGAGACAGGTCATTAAGGAGCAGGTAGGGGTTAGACAGTACAGAGACAGGTCATTAAGGAGCAGGTAGGGGTTAGACAGTACAGAGACAGGTCATTAAGGAGCAGGTAGGGGTTAGGGTATCTTGCTCAGGGAGGCCTACAGCTAGACCCAGTCCAACACCACTAGACTTATCAGTATCCACTACTGCTTCTCAGTGTCGTGGTGCAGCAAAGTGATTGAAATGGACCCGTGTGTGTTGCAGTCATCGGGTTATTTTTGGACGTTCCTATAAATCTGAGCTTTTGTTCTTTTCCTCGTTTGAGAACAGAGAGTTTATATGGTTTCCTCTGGACCACGTGCTGACGAAGGGATGGGAGGCAGTCAGCGTTTCACAGATAAACCCTCCACACGGTTCAAAGACGACATAAAACCGCCCTCAAGGTTACGAGACGGAGAGTATATCACACTCTGCCTTTTTTATGTTGGACCCAAGCGTGAATGAAAGGATTCAGCAGTTACCTGACATGTAGGATCCTGGCATGACCTTCATGATCTCATGTTCCTGCTGGAACATAGACAAACAAAGACAATGACAAACAAGGATATTGAGAGCGTACGTTGGCTGTGTAATATAGGATAGGATATGATAGCCTTGTGAGGCTGTTCACATTCTGCTTCTCTCTGCATACCAGCCGTCATCCTGTTGGAAGACTTTTACAATATGGCTGGCTTCTAGAAAGTCGCCGTTCAATAGGAAGATGAGGGGAAGTCATCGTCATCTATTGTATTCTCAGCATAACATAAAAAAAGAAAAAGCTTGGACCAATCAGCACTCGGGGGAGGGGTTTTCAGTTCATGACGAACAAGGAGCCGAATTAAAAAAGTACTGGTGTAGCAGTCCGGTCCAAAATGGACTGAATAACGATGTTAGATTAACCCGGAAGTCTTCCTCAAATTCTGATATGTTTTAGCTTTTGTGAACAACGTAAGGCCAATTACTGCCCAGCCAAGGCCAGACTATATTCATAGTGAAACATGAAGGTGAATATCTGGACGGTCTCTCGAAGGCTGAGGATATTAGGCCAGGGCAGACATGTAGAAGAGGTACGATTTGATCCGTCTGTATTTGATTGGTGGCAATGGGAGCCTACCTTCCTTTGTGTCCCAGTGAGGGTTACTATTGGTTACAATTTTAGACACTTTTAGAGAAGTTTGATATAAGGTGATTCCATGATATTATATTGTAAAATCAGTTGAAATACTGAGTTCCCTTCTGCATAACATGAGGGTGTGAGTTAAGGACATGAACAAGGTAAAAACAAGTTATTTCTTTTGGCAATTTTCATCCCACAAAAAAAATTCCTAAACAAATACACCAAATTAAAGTAGATAAAAGTAGCGAGCCTCCAGGACTCCAAATAAAACACAGACAAACAAGTAATACACAAACAAACTAAAACCAACAAAGTATGAGGTCCCCTCCTCGTCCTCATCAACGCATGTCCTGAAGCCAACAGTTTGCTCCACGTTGTCAGCTCAGCTAGCTAACATCTAACCCTCTCCACACAGCACTCAACCACTTGGGGAGAGTTCTGCATCAGCTCTCACTCTGTTATGTGTTGAAGTAGACTGAGGAGTCCAACATTATGTGTCCTGTTCCTGTCATCCAAAATGTCACCTTGTTTGTACTGATGGGCCCCTATTTTCCTACCAGGTGTGGTAAAATAGGACAGTGACATCACCAGCTGTAGATGGATCAGCCCAACCCAGTGGACTGTTTGTAGGCTCATCCAACATGCATACAGGGTCCATTTTGAAATGGCTTGCAAATGCTAATCAACATCACAAATGATGACGACGATTAAATAGGGGTCCTTGATTTTTTTACTCTGTCACAAGAACACACAGTTGCAAGTCAAACAAACAGCACTTTGTGGGGAGTTAGGCGTCGCTAGGCTTCCCATGAAGCCTAAAGACCCTAGCAACAGCAGCGGGCTTCTAGAAAGCAGCCGGTCAATAGGAATATGAGGCTCTATGTGTTTCATTATGACGTTCAACATCCCTTGTTCTGTAGTCATTATTTCAACGTGGGGTGTAATCGGTCTATTGCGTTCTCAGCATAAAAAGCCATGGATATTTCTGCTGGGCCGAACTGAAGTATTGGTGTTTGGTTGCTGTTCCTGTGCTTAGGGTGCTACAGTGTAGGCTCTATTAGCTGTAGGCTACCTTTTATTGAGCTCAATTGACCGTTTGTTTTGAAGAGGTTTGGAAAAACGCTTGAAGATGGCAAGGCTTATGTATTTCAGAAGATTCAGCAGTTTGTAGTTATTGTTTTAAGGAGTGTTAAACTGCCTCCCATTGGCCCAAGGTCTCTGGTCTCTTCAATTGGACTTCCCTGTAGAAAATATAGAACATCCAGTCATCAACAAAAAAATACTTGGAAAGTGAAAGTGATTGATTGACAATATTATTAATTCAGTTCAGCCGTGATTGATTAAGTGTTTTCTCAGCGTTTATTGACATATTTCTTCCATCCGTGAATGGGCCATAGTAAAGTAAAGCTATGAGAGAATACGCCATAGTGTGTACACACTATGGACTTCACTACAGACAGCAAAAGATGTTAATAAGGATAGGTTAAATGTTGTCAACAATAAGGTAAACTCTGTTAATGATAAGGTAAACTTGTTAACAATAAGGTCAACTTGTTAACAATAAGGTCAACTTGTTAAAGATAAGGTAAACTCTGTTAATGATAAGGTAAACTCTGTTAATGATAAACTTGTTAAAGATAAGGAGCACACCCCAGGAAATGACAAGACATCAAAACGAAGGAACTGCATTTTGTGCCGACCCCAGCGATGGCTGTTTCCTTTTCCTGTGATGTGACGTGAAGACTACAAATAAAACCGTTGTGCTTTGTCACACATCCAAAAGCAAAGTTCTCCTCTAATCCTCTAAAGCCAGAAGTGGAGCTGGTTAAATAAGTCCATGACAGGCACCGCTTCCCTGCGGACCTCTCGGCGCTGACAGCCGAGTAAACGTCACAAGTTCTGTCATTCTAAAGGTGCAGAACACACGTTGAACGCAGCCTGTGACCTCACAACAGACAGTTTGTGATGTGTGTTTCCTCGTCGGCTGCGCTTGTGCTAGTCGTATAACAACATCTGAAAGTGCACCTGAGTCTACCTGCTGGTGAGTCTACCTGCTGGTGTGGTTTTAATGCATTTGAAAGAATTGGCCGTGATGTTGCGGTAAGATGGCTAGCTGCTGTCTGGAAATAAGTGGAGCGGTGTGTGTTCATCTCTTTCCTTTCAGTTAGAAGAGAGGTCAGTCCAGACTGAAATCATGTACATTTACACCCAGATTCAGTGGACGAAAGATAGACAGATAGATAGATAGACAGACAGGCAGACAGGCAGACAGGCAGACAGGCAGGCAGGCAGATAGATAGATAGATAGATAGGTAGGTAGGTAGGTAGGTAGGTCGCTCAACCTACTAGTCTACCCAATAGACTGTACTACTGGCTAGCCTGATCTACCCATCATACGTCTGAATTATTGATGTTTTAGAGAAAAGGGTAATTGAACAGTATTGAAGGAATGAAGACATTGGCGAGGTAAGGCAAGTTTACTTATACAGCACCATTCAGCCGTTAGTGCTTTACAAAGGAAAACCGGCGAAGGAGAAAGTATACAAGAAATAAAACAATGTCAAATAAATTAGAAATAATATATAAGAGGCAGATATACATATTGAATTAAAGGCTGTGGTGAACAGCAATGTTCTGAGCCCTGATTTAAAAGACAAGTGTTGCAGACCTCACAACAAGACCGCAGAGAAGGCATTCCACCGGGGACATGTGTGTGTGTGTCGCCGCTCACAGTGTGTTTGAAGTGTCTAGACCGTGTGGCAAATAAAAGGACCAATGTCCTCTGATTATGTCCTCTGATTAAGTGTTCTGGAAGGTTGTTCCATGAAGTTCCATGAAGACTAAAAGCTGCTTCACCGTGCTTGGTTGGAACCCAGGGAACAGAGAGCAGGCCGGTCCCTGGTGACCTGAGAGCTCTAGTGGGCTCATAACACACAAGCAGATCACAGATGTATTTTGGTCCTAACCCATTTAGTGCTTTGTACACTACTGGTGATATTTTGAACTCAATTCTCTGGCAAACTGGAAGCCAGTGCAGTGATCCTAGCACTGGAGTCATGTGGTCTGCTTTCTTAGTCTTGGTTAAAACTCTAGCAGCAACATTCTGGATGAGTTGGAGCTGTCTAGCCGCTTCTTTAGAGAGACCAGTGAAAACAGCATTAGTCAAGTAGTAGTCAAGCCTACTGAAAATTAAAGCATGGATGGGTTTTTCCAGGTCTTGTTTGGACAGCAAACCTTTCATACATTAAGGTGTTAGTAGGCTGATTATTACTTATGTGGCTACTAATGTTAAGATAGAGGTTAATACATTCTAGAGATTCAATATGAGCATTAACTTCTTATGAGCATTCACTTATTAAAGTCTTTCACCTTTGGCACCAACAATAACTGCTTTATCTTGGTTAGCTGCTGGAGGAAATTGTGGCTCATCCAGGCATTGATTTGCTCAATGCACTTGATGAGTAATGCAATGGGACCATAGTCACCTGTTGATGATGAAGACATTTAGAACATTTGAGTATCATCTGCATAGCTGTGAAAGGCTATATTGTTGTTTTTCAGAATTTGGAGTGGGAGCATATAAAGCTTGAACAGAAGCTATATTTGTTTTAAATATCTGAACATTAACAGCAGGATCAAATTAGCTGGATAATCCTCGGAGTGTATTAAAATGAAATATAAAACCAAGAGAAGCTAAATGTAGCATGGAGCTGGGCCAAGTCCTCGGCCTGCAGATCAATAAGTTGTTATTTGAATGATTTCAGGTTACAACTGCATCCAGCTGATGGCTGTGATGGAACATGCGTACTACGCCAGCTTCGGATATCAGATTACAAGCTTCTTCGCTGCTTCCAGGTAAATGAAAGACAATTCCCTGTCGGGACCAAAATAAATAACGCATGTGTCACCGTGGTCTGGGATGGACTCCGGTTGGATCATCAACGTCTTTCTAAGATGTCTCTATGTTCAATATATTTGTATTAAATGAGCCGCATCAATCCCATCCTGGCATTTGATTGCATGCTGTCAAGTGAGGTGTGTTTGTTCATAATCTTACACGCAGTGACTTGTCTGAGGACTTGTCTGACGACAGACAGACATACTGGGCGGCAGTAGTTCATGATGTAGAGTGGTTGTCTGGCAGCCGGAAGGTTGCGGCTCCCCCTAGCTAAGTGTCGAGGTGTCCCTGAGCAACACACCTATCCCTAACTGCTCCTTTCAGAGCTGGTTGTTACCTTGACACCTATCCCTAACTGCTCCTGACCAGCTGGTTGTTGCCTTGACACCTATCCCTAACTGCTCCTGACCAGCTGGTTGTTGCTGCCTTGCATGGTTGACACCACCGTCGGTGTATGAATGGGTGAATGTGAGGCAACATAAAGCGCTTTGGATAAAAGAGATATACGTATAAATACAATTCATTTAACATCCATTTATGTCACACCGTAACCCGTGGAAACCGTAACCCACAGAAAGCCTCCATAGAAACCAGTCGGGAAGAGAGACTCAACCGTTTTTTTTCTAAAAGACGATTGGCCAATCGTTGGCCAGCATTATAAATGAAGGACTGTAGTGCTGTAGATGCCCAGGCCTACTTTAAAAAAAAATTGTAATAGTTTTTCCAGTGAAATTAATGAAAAGGAAGATCATTATCACTAATAGTGACTATATCGTAATCGCAATATCTGTCAAAATAATTGCAATATGATTTTTTTACCATATAGTTCAATCCCAGTATATATATGAATCAGAACAGTAGTTGTGTGGTGTTCATGAGTGTGTGTGGTGTGAACCCCTCAGCCGCTACGGCACCCCAGACGAGCTGAAGCGGCTGGTCGACGAGGCCCACTCCCTGGGCATCGTGGTGCTGCTGGACGTGGTCCACAGCCACGCCTCCAAGAACACCGAGGACGGGCTGAACCGATTCGACGGCTCGGACTCCTGCTTCTTCCACGCTCCACCCAGAGGCCAGCACAGCCAGTGGGACAGCCGCCTCTTCAACTACTCCAGGTACTGGTGGTGGGGGTGTATATATATATATATACACAGTATATAGGTATACTGGTAGCCAGGATACGATGCTACACAGTGCTAGTACTAAGTACTAGTCCCGGGACGTACAGTTGCACTACCCCACATTTGAAACAACAATTGAACAACTGTGTATCCTGGTTTATTTATTAGCTGAGGTACAGCTGGGACGGTAGGCTACAGCAGGATGTCTCACGTTGCTCAGGGCAGTGTTAAGGGTGTCAGACTCTCAAACAAAAGGTTTCCGAGTGTGATCCCCAATGTCCGCAGTCAACCCCGTAGGCGTCCTTAGGCAACACGCCTATCCCCGGAAGACCTCGCCCTAAATGACACGCTGAGTTTCATTTTTCAATAGAAGAGTCTGTTAATTACCGAACAGCGAATGGTAAGCTGCACTAAATACGCTCCAGGCAATTGGTCCGATTATTTGCACAAAGCGGTTGCCAGGTTGGGGTCATTTTGTCTATGGGCACATTATGCAACACTTAATATCTGTTCATTTTGGTTTTAAGCATGGAGAGAAAAAACATTATGTAGGAAGATCAGGGGATGGAAAACAGCCTAATCAGAGTGGATGTTGAGCAGGTTCATCACGAGAATCATTTAGTTAATGAACGAGGAACTGTGCAATTAAAATGTTGAAAGTTTGCAGTCGTTTCAAATGTGCTGGGAATGTAATCGCACCATGTCAGACTGCATTTTATTCTCTTCTGATCACCGGTTAAATGGATTATTTCTGAAAACTACTAAAAAGAATCTGCTCTGTGATGTTGTCAACTCTATTCTACATGGACAAGCAGGGTTAGTAAGTAAGAGCACACCAACCTTGTGCCATAAATCACCACAGATATGACATTTCCAGGTATTGTTTGATATGGACTATTGTATTTTCTAGCTAACGGTTCCCTCCGTGGAGATTAATGGATGTATGTTAACATGAATGCATGCGAGTGAACTTACACAAATAAGAGTCAAGCCCATTAACATTTACGATCCATCACAGCGGCCTGCTCTACCCTTGGAATCGAGGTCAACAAATGAGAAATCTGATTTTAATGCATTTAGATTTCATCCAAATTCATGAGAAACGTGCCGGTTGACAAATGGGGCCAAACAGGAAGTGACACTCTCCCCCTTGCATCACTTCTTAAGATTCCAAACGGGTGGCGTCATTCGGTGAAGGTCAACATCGCTGTGTGTGTTTATCCTGGAATGACGGATTCATCGGTTCTGTGTTTAGCAGGGATTATCGCCACGTATTTACAAAGTCTTTTAAGAACTGGCCCTTAATTGTGGATTAAAGTCTTCAAAGGCTGTTTCGTTCAGATATGCTGTTCAGCCGTTCGTCTGAAGGGTTTTAACGGTCCTAAATAATGACGAGATGATGTTACGTTGTCAGCAGGGCCTTCCGGTGTCATAAGACATGTCCAAATGATCCTGGTAATCCTCCCCTGGCGCCTTGGGGGCCGTGAAGGGCGTAAGGGTGGGGGTGGTGGTGGGGTTGTTTGTCTGAGCGCGGCCGTGTTTCCGAACACCAACACTATTGACCGGGTTCTCGGGCCGCGCTAACGAAGAGGCCTCGCCCGTGTCGCCGAGTAAGTGATCCCGGCGGCACATCAGAGAGGTTCCACCCGCCGCTCGGTCCTATCAAACGCCTTTTTGAACTCCTCTTTTTTTAGTAAGTCTGCGTCGGCGGCGGCAGCTGAGACGGCCTCCAATACATTACACGATGCTTAGTGTCAGCCTCGGAGGCTATAATAAGAGAACACGGCTTCCACCTCCATTAGTTACTGAGCTTCCCACGCATCAGAAGCACTCATTAGGGCCGCTGCAGACACTTGTCGCGACTGGAAGCCGCGCGAGGAGTCATTTGTGAACGCCCAGAGGAACCGTGTCATGGCCGCCTCGTTTGTCTCCCGGCCCGCCCCCAGCGTGTTGTTTGGACGTGTCTTTCCGCGTCAAGCCTTCGACGCGCGTCTCTTCGGAGAGGAAATTAACCTCGGAGCGCGGCCGGGAACCTAGCCTCGGAATCCAGTCTGGGTTTTTAATCAGGCCGAGGCAGCGCTGGAAGCGCTGATCAGAAGCCAGCCATGATGTACCTATTAAGCTGACAGGAACTGATTGATCCCACTGAACCTAGAGAGATGGATGGCTGTTTTTCTTTTTACTGCCCAGAGTTCGGTCCTGCATCACTAACCACCAACCAGCTCCTTTTGGGAACGGGTTTGTGTTTAAATTCATCATAAAACTTTTATCTCCCTTTTTAGCCGCGCATCAACTACATGCACGGCTAGCGTAAACAGCTCAGGGCTTGGCGTGCGGCAAAAAAAAAAAAAAAATGGCTGAAGTGGTGGACGGTGATTAAAACGGCAGCTCTGAGAGATAAAGTGAGCGAGGTTTCTTCAGGACACGGAGACTCGCTATCAGCGTAATTGGTACGGGTTTAGAAGGCCCTGAGAGTCACTTTATTTGACTCTGAAAGTCACTCACTTTTATAGTGAATTAGTGACGGCCTGAATGACTGATCACTGCTGTGTGATGCTATGGCAGCTAGTTATCTCCCAGACCTTGATGTCAGCTTTGGCAATATCCACTTTAATACGCCTGTGGGCAGCGCATATGTATACATATCTTATCTTTTATGTGCGTGTGTAGTGCCATGAAAGACAGTGGGAAGGCGCCACGGAACTGGGATTTCCTCTTTATGTGTTGTTCAGTAACCGGCCAGATAAATGTGGAGCAGGGCGCCTGTTTTCTTTAATAGGCTCTCTGAAGGAGGGTCAAGGACACCTTGGGTCAGGGCTGAAGAGCCTCAGCCCTGGGTCTCACTCTGGTCCTGGATTTGGGCTACCCAGACCTCTGGATCTGCTGCCTGCTTCAGATATAACACTTTTGAGAGGTCTGATGTTGGTTCTTTCAGCTGTTCCCCCTCCAATCTGGCTCTCTCTGTCTCTCTGTGTGTCTCTCTCTCACACACTTTCTCTGTGTGTCTCTCTGAAACTCTCTCTCCGTCTCTCTGTCTGTCTCTCTGTCGCCCCTTTTATACAGAGATCCTGAATATTGCCATAAAGAAGATCTGTCGTTATGCTGGCTTTTTCCTTTTTATACAGAACCAAAGAAGCCATCACAGTGCTGGAACGGTGTGTGCTCTTCCATAGCATGCCAGTGTTGTGGAATCAGATGCGTGGCGTGTAACACAACAGCATTGCCGTGTGGACCGATGCCTGGCGTGTACGTCAGACAGCGACATCGCTGTCTGACGTACACGTACACGTACACGTGGTGGTTTCGCTGGCCGGCCACTCGTTACATTTACATTTACATTTAGGGCATTTGGTAGACGCTTTTATCCAAAGCAACTTACAATAAGTACGTTTGTCGAAAGAGGGAAACAACAATATATCTCTGATGGTACAGTAAGATTAGAATAGAACACGTTTCAAGCGCTCCTGATTGTTAGGTCAGTAACACGTGGTCAAAACATTCCACCCCTGTCCTAGCATCCCAGCTTACCTCTGTTACACAGACATGGATCTGACTCTGCTACCACCTCCCACGTCGTTCTGTTTGTACCTTTTACACTGAAGGAGAGGTGGAATAAAGCAGCTACATTCCCACAATGAAACGCTGTAAAAAGGGGCTTCTCTCTCTCTCTCTCTCTCTCTCTCTCTCTCTCCCCCACTCCCCCCCTCTCCATCTCTGTCTCTGTCTCTCTCCCGCTCTCCCCCTCTCCATCTCCGTGTCTCTATATTTTTCAGTGGTCTTTGTGTACATTCTTGAGATGGGAGGATCTTTTGTTCTCTGGACTCATCTCCTCTGGTCCTGGGGCCCAGCAGCCCAGTAACACCAGCTTCCTCCTTGGTGTGCCTGTCACACACATGCATGTTGTTCATTCAAGTTATGAATTAACCGGTGAGCGGTGTTGTATTACCATCCAAGCACTGAAATGGGTTTTTTATTTCACAAATTGTTGTAATGACAAACTGGAAGCAATAATACATTAATAATTAGTAAATGATGAGGTAACTATGCTAAGTCACGGGAGTTGAAAGACATGTTTACCTTTTCAGATTATTAAGATGAATCTTGAAGTTTGGAGTTTTGTCAGAAAAGGTTTCCAGATAAATTCGGTAGAAACAGCTTCCAGCGTAGCTGAGAGTATAATCCATATATATAAGACATATGAAGAGACAGAACGCAGGCTGTACAATAACAACTATAGTCTCCTATTTCATTTGTATTAGCTTGGCCAAGCAGACAAGGCTGCAGGTTCGAGTTCTGAATCCACAACAACACGACCGCAAGCCGGCCCCTCTCTATTGTTGTGTTGTTGTTGTTGTTGTTGTTGTTCTACCTGTGGCTCGTCAGACAAAGCTGAGAGGGAGAGAGGTAGAGACAGGTAGAGACAGGTAGAGACAAGTAGAGAAAGGTAGAGAGACGTAGAGACGTAGAGAGAGAGCGACCCAAGGCAGTCCATGTCGTTGATCTCATCTTTGGCAGTGGGAACTCAATTCACTGTGCTCTGACTGTTTGTCTGGTTAATACTTTTATATCTCGTTATATTTTGATATGGAGGCTACCGTGTGTCTTTCTTTTTATTTATTCATGTCGACGTGAGCTTTGTCTCAAGAATTTCATCGGCCAGGATGACCTTGCGTTCTGTTCATTTGCTAAATAAAAAACTTTTACTTTGACAGAACAGGAAATGACAGAGGAAGTCAAGTGAGATTGCTGAGATCAGCTGAGTTGAGTATAGTGTTCCTATAGTTATAGGCTTCATTACTAACTTAAAACTGTCACTAAGTCTTGTGCCTTTTTCATAGTTTATTTTATTCAATATTTCATTTTTCATATTCACTTACCAACTTCCCACTTGCACTTCCCGTAGCGATCCATATTTAGACAATGTTTCACTGAATCCCACGCCTGAATCATGTAGCAGACATGCTAAGGAACAGGACGTGTGCGATGTCCTTAACCATGCGGTTATGTTTAGTACGCCTCTGCAGTCATTTAAAGCTCGACAGTGAGAACAAATGCAGTAGCCCGCCAACACTGAACACAGAGGCTACTGTTGATGAAAAGATCAGAAGGCAAACAAACAAGAAAGATTGGCCTTGTTGTGCTGTCCCAGTTTTCCTATTTATTGAAGCTGTGGTTCTCCACGGGTTCCAGGCCACACGCCGGTGCCCGCTCATCGATCGATGAACCCACGGCTAGAGGTCAGGAGTTTAACTAACGCTCTGCTTTAAAAGGCCCACAGCTGGCTGGGTTTAGGACCCAGGGGAGACGTTGCTCCTGCCTGCCACACAGCGAGGCCAAACCCTCGCTGCTGCTGCTGCTGCTGTGGGGAGGGAAACGAGCCAACGAGCTAACAAGCTAACAAGCTAACAAGCTAACAAGCTTAGTTCCTAGTACTACGAGTGTTGCTAGCAGTTGGAGCACTTTATAAGGCATAGTACACTGCAAAAAATGTATATATTTCTTTATATATTTGATCCTTTTAACCTTTATATTCTGGATGAGTATTTTGATCCTAAATGAATGCTGACACCTGCACCAAGAGGAATTCCTTGTACATTTGTACTTTGGCAAATAAAAATGATTGTGATTCATATCTGGATATCATAGAGACAACGCATGGGGTTGTAACGTCTCAAAATGCTCGTTTTCAAACCATCGAGGAGGGAAGGGAATACAACATGACACTCTGTCACCTGCTGAAGAACCAGGCCTGGCCACAAAGTTATCGTCCACGTTTCCTTGTTATTCATTCTTGAGCTCCTGATGTGTGGCAGTCCGAGCACTCTAGGAACTCTTCTACGTTTTACGTCAATGAATTAGAGAATAACTGTGTTGTGTGTAAGTGCCATGCAGTGTAAGTGTGGTGACGAGGGGAATTCATCCTTTTGGCTCAATCCAAAATGCACGCCGTCCGTCAGGCTCCCCCCCTCCCACCTCCACAGAACCTGCCAGCGGGGGGGATGTATTTGTTCTTATCTGCGGCT
>OMKP01080934.1:0-12684 GCA_900302375.1 Bathygadus melanobranchus
AAGATATTTCACACACACACACACACTCACACACACACACACACACACACACACACACACACACACACACACACCTGAGAGGGGTCGGTCACTGGGGCCCATCATCAGTGACCAGTCAATCAAAGGGATGTTCGGGACAGCACGGCTTTACCTTGGCCCAGGAATCAATACACCTGGAGGGGGAGGGAGAGACAAGTTAGATTTGGATTATCTGAGCGCCATGTCTGGGGGAAGAAAACAGGTTGCTGCGGACGCAGTTTGTGGCTGTTGGCACCAATTTGAGTTCTTCTGGATGTTTTCCTTGTGGTTTGAATTTAGCATTCAACCACTGCAACTTAACATAATGAGGTTCAGGACTATCAAGGTTAAAAAGGGAGGCGATGAGTAAACATGCTCATATGTACTTTGTCAACCATGTGTGATTCACGAATCTGCGTGGACGCATTTGCTGATGGCTTCTTTGAAACAGCACAACTTTAGTATTTCATGGCACGCATGGATCTGTGTGTGATCCATTTGTTTTCAGTGCGTTTCAGCCCTTTGGTGTGCACCTTACCGCTTATGGTAGACACAGAGGCAGGCCAGCCTGGCGATGGTCTCTCCCTGCGCCAGCTCCTCCAGACAGATGGAACACTCGCCACTGTCTTTACTGAGCACGTCCGCTGTACGCATGCACACACACACGAACATTGTGAGATTTCAGATTAGCCTTTTCTCATCAGTGATGGTGTAAAAAAACAAGACAAAAAGTGTCCGAATCCCTCTTGAAGGTGTGTATTTAAAAAAAAGAAAAAGAAAAAAAAGGGTGTCACTTACTGTTGTATGGGAGTGGGGGAGATGTAAGGCAGCTCAACAGGTGATCCTCGATTCTCCCTCCGGGAAAAGGCTTGGTGCAGAATGGACAGCGGATATCTGCCAAAAGCAGACGACAAAACAATGGAGCTGAGATTAACACACCGGCAGAGCTCAAAGCAAGGCGTAGCCTTAAAATACACATGAAGAACTTGTGTCAGGTATGAACGGTGCCAGCCAAGGGCGCGACACATCTAGGTTGAGTTGGATTGGGACTGAAATGCAACCTCATGCGATAAGGACAACCGGCCAGGGATGTAAACGTCAGCAGGCGGGCTGGGAGAGGAGAACAGGGCGCCGATGCTCTCTACATAATGCCCATTCTCCTTCACGCGTCTCTCCTACCCATCCGCCGCTGTCAGCAACGAGTAGGCACGTGAAGCTTCTGACCCATTTCTCCCACACTAGCTCCGGGGCTGCCCTGGGCCGGGCGTGTGAGAACCCCCGGCCCCATTATCATGTTTTGCTTTGAGATCGTACATAGCATTGTCCAATACATTATCTCCATTCTCAGGCATACACCTTGACACTGTAGATCAAATGTCAGTATATATGGTACAGCACCCCGCTCCCCCCTCTTTCCTGAAACAATCGAGGCTATTTGCATGTACATCCCTCATAGAATGGATGGGTTCCGTCGTTTTTAAACACATGACTGCATATAATCTACTATACAGCGAGCGTCAACGGGCTTTGTTGACATGAGAGGAGCATGTCACCTCCTCCAGTTCCACACATCTACAACGTACAATGAGTCCCCACAGTGGAGTCCAAACAGCATGTATGCAAGCACGAGATTAGAGATTATCTGTACAGGAATGTCTACTCTACATAATACGTGTATTACTTTGTCTACGGCCCCAGATCATAACGTAGGTTTCTACGTAGGCTACGTTTAATTAATCACGTATTCGTTCGCCGTTCCACTCGCTACAGATAGTACACTGGTTTCACAAACGATACAAAGTCATGCAGCAAATGTATATTGCACGTAAACATGAAACAGTACTGGCTTGTGTGATCCGTTTTTACTTACTGCCATGACGGCTGTTGACTCGGTAAAGGCCGATCCATGCCTCCGACATTGGGCGCTGGTGTATGCCCCGAACACGAGCGGACCTGGTGGTGACACTGCGCCCAGAAGAGTGTCGATTCCCGGGGAGTCGCTCTGAAAAAGTGCGGTGAGCCATGCGGCCTGTCTCCTCTCCGGCTTGATGTTCCGCATTATCAGGGGCCTCTGGACTTATATTTCCGTCTTCCCCTGGCCTCACGTCGCCAGTGTCATCCGCCGGCGAGGCTTGGCTGATGCTGGAGGGAAGGCTGTGGTGGTCCTCGGGGCTCCCGTCAGCGCTCGCCTGCGGTCCCATGTCCGAATCACTGCCTTCCTCTGAGCGGCTGCGATTTGCCTCCGTGTCTTCAAAACTCCCGGAGAACTCAACCACCAGACTGGTAGGCCTGGTACACCGGGGTCTCCGGTAGGACTCCCGCTTTGGTCCATCTTTCCCGAAAGCAGGGGGGACCACCGGCTCTTCTTGTAGACGACTCGCTCTCGTCCCCATTTCTTTCGATGGCAGCCGTTCAGCAGCTAACAGATGAGCTATTCCAGCTGGCCAGACGACTCGCTCGATTCGCCTCCAACGCGAACTGCAGAACAAGGGAACGCGTCAGCTTCGGCGTTAATGACGAGCCGACCGGTATAGGTGTTGTTTATTGTTTAACTCAGAACTCCAGATAGCCGATAAACGATAAACCCCTAATCATATGTATTTAGTTAAACACTCCCTGGCGTCAGTTTTCTTGTTCTCTACACATTTTCTTTATTTGGCGTTCTCGCGACTGCAGCGGAAATGAAGCCTGTTTGCTTCCTCTTTTGCGCAACATAGTATTAGTTACGGTAACGTCATGTGTATACCTTGTTTTCTATTCAGTGACCTGGAAACGATTTCATATTGTATTGTGCTGTATGTTATTGTATCTAACTGCTTTCATTATATTTACGCGTGAAGTAGATACAAGTATATATAACTCTAATAAGTAAAGCAAGTTTTTGTGTCAATTAAGTGCTGGCGTCAATTAGCCTGTACTTACGGTATTAAAAGGTGTACGCAACCTATCGAAGCACTGGTGCGCAATGGACTAGGCAAATTACTGTATATCGTATTTAGACAGCAAGTCGTGTTTTGTCGTGTTTTGCACTCGATAACTTCTAAAACAAAACGAAAAAAGCAATTTTAAGAAGGACAACTGTCAGAGGTAGGTAATGTGTTACGTTGTTCCTTGTGAATTCTTCGGAACTTCCCATACGCCTTTGGAAACCCTGACTCATCTGGATGACACTGATATTTTAGAATTACAACATGGACACACATCCGCTGTCTGTGCTGTTCGTCATTACAACGCTCCCCTATAGTGAAACCGTTATTTTCTTTTAGCCAAGTCATGCAGTTAAAATCTCTAAAATCTAATTATTTATTTATGTGTATGCATAGATTATATCGTGTCGCCAGTCTAAATCAAGCGCCACCCTGTTAAGTACATCAGTCTGATAAGGGTAGGACATTACGTTAGCTGTCTGCAATGTTCTGTTTATTGTACACATGATGCATTTACTTAACTTTACTTCATTTTGTTCAGCCACACAATTACTTTTAAACGTATCCTTATCTTTTCATGGATTCTTTACATCTGCGTAAACTTTGCCCTCAGTTTTTATGATTCACACGCTGTGCCAACACAATAGAGAGAGAGCCTGTGCAAACAGTCCAACGAAATGCTGCTGAGCAAGTTTTCTCTGTGTAATAAGTACTTATCTGGAAGCAGGGAGGTTCGCCATTGACTGTTCAGGGACCAGGAAATCCTTTGCTCTTTTGACTTCATAGCCCAATTTACCATTTACCATTTACCATTTACTTTTGCTTCTCTCACATTTTTAGATGAGGTGCCTGACTTTGATGCCGTCGGATACGGCCGGTCACGACCGCTCCGGGAGGAGTCTCCTCTCCAACTATCTCCCCCCCTGTCTTGAGAACAAGCTCCTAGCACAAAGTCAACCATGCCCGCCACCATCATCAGCACCTACCCTGGGGCCCTCCTCCGTCCCCCTCTGCCAGGCCCTCCTACCCACCAACCTGAGCTCCACCAGCTCCGCCCTCCTCCTCTCCACATCTGCCCACTCTCCCACCTCCACCTCCACCTCCTCCCCTCTGCTGAGCACCCAGAATAGGCTGCTTCAGACAGCGTCTACCTTGGCCAAGCCCAGCCCTCTGCTCTCCACCTCGCTGGACACGACCAGTGGTGCTCTCCTCAGGCCCTTTGCTCCCCTTCCGACTCCCTCCTTCTGTCTCCCCACACCGGGGAGCAAGGAGGAGGAGCAGGCGGCGACCAAGGGAGATGGAGCAGGAGAAGAAATGTCCCAAGAGATGCAGTCGTCCTCCAGCCAGGAAACAAGCTCTGTCATGGAAACTGTAGGTGCTTGTTTTGATTTCTAACTTTATCTACCTTTTTGTTATCTATTATCTATATGAGAAAAGATGAAAAGTGTCAGCTTGCATGCAAACAGTGCAATCAAAGGTACGATTGAAGTAATTTAGTTAAAAATGGCATAGCCATCCATCAGCCATTAGTGAGTGAAATGCACTGTGAGAATATTTGTTTGTAGTTGACCGAGCCTGCTGCTGTATGAGACAATATAGAATTTAGACCACTCCCTGTTCATTTTTGACTAATTAGGGCATCTCTTCCCCAATTGGTTCAGGGAACCCATCTTGCCTGTCAATCACAGGTGTGTGAAATGCAACACTCCTCAATAGTGGAGAAACGTAGGGAGGGAGGGAGCAGAGAGAGAAAGAGAGGGGAAACGTTTTTTTTGGTTGTTTATTTTCAAAATCTTGCCGTCTACTACTCTTTTCCGCTGTCTCTCTCTTTACAACTCTTGCACCTTACCTACCTCACCTTAATTCACTATACATGAAGTTGGATCAACCCCACAGAATTCCTTTTCAGCTCAAATGTGTTGTAATTTGCAGTATTCCGACGACAATGACAGCTCTGATGAGGAGGACCATGATGACATCACTTCAGAGATGCCGGTCCTCGACGTTGAAATGACCAATCTGGAGCAGGATCAAATGTTGGACACCGGGCAAGAGGAATTTCCCGAACTCCAGCAGGATAACTTTGAAGGGCAGTTGAGGGATAAAAAGGTAAGGGTATACCCTGGGTTGATTCTACACATATCCGATAGCCATACATTTGGTTATCGGACCATTTTTGTTGGTCTTCTATAAGATCTATACAGGTTACAGGGTTTTGATTAGGTTTTCATTAACATCACATTTCTGATTACTGATAAAAGCCCCTCCATTTTTATTTCGTCTTTAAGTACATACAAACTTCATTCTGCTGTCGTTTGATTTGTGATCGAGGCAGCAACATTATAATCTATCAACGTTTCTACAACGTAACTACTCAATGAACTAATAATAATTTCAGCTCTTGTTGTTGCTGTTGTTTTGCCTCAGCACTGGTGCATCTGAGTTCATCCATCCATCGATGTGCAGCCTATTTTCATGGCTAATGTTTTCTTCAGTCAAATCAAATATATCCCAACCATTCCCATATAATAGTAGACGATGCCTTGTGATGTGATTGTGTTTTGCACCTCCGGCGAAAACATTCCATGACCAATCCAAGTAACTCCCTAGCCTCTGTCCCATTGGACCTCCTGTAAAGAGAGCTCCCCTCTCTATTCTAGTATCTGCTGCTGAACGCAGTGTGCGCCTCCCTGCTCAACAAGGATGCCCCCCTGGGCCAGGAGAGCTTGGACGAGCTGAGAGGGGAATGGCCCACCATCGTAAACCTGGCGAAGGACATCTCCGCCTCGGACCCTCAGTTCCTCCTCAAGGTCCTCTGTCTGTCTGTCCATCTGTCTGTCTGTCTGTCTGTATGTCTTAAACTACATAGTGTTGAAAATTAAATAGGCAATGATAGGTATTACGCTATTTCACATGTGATATACCCAATAAGCGTCTAAGAAGTAATGTAAACTAAACTCGGCTATACATGCGAGGCACATTTCCCATAGTAGGGTACCATATCTTCTGTAGCTCTATTCTCACATCCTGCATGGGTGTCATGTCTCCTTTTAATTTCCCATTCATAATTTCCCATAGATGAGGAAGAGAAAACCCCAATCCCCAAATGGTAGCTCTCCAGCATATGGTTTCATAGATCATGACATAGCTAAACACAGGACAACTACAATCTATATAACACACCTAAAATACAAGACATAGCTGGACTCTATACAAGCCATAACAACATCTATATAACGCATCTAAAATACAAGACATAGCTAGACTCTATACAAGCCATAACAACATCTATATAACGCATCTAAAATACAAGACATAGCTAGACTCTATACAAGCCATAACAACATCTATATAACACACCTAAAATACAAGACATAGCTGGACTCTATACAAGCCATAACAACATCTATATAACGCATCTAAAATACAAGATATAGCTACAATTTATACAGGACTTATTATGATGAGGAGGAGGATGATGATGATGATTATTCAATCAACAACAACACGTAGAAGGAGAAAATAAATAAAGTTGGTCCATCTACTCACATTCACATCTTTTTACTGTGCTGTGTTTTGCAGGTGGCAGTTTACACTCGGCAGGAGTTGAACATCCGCATTACGGCTAACTTCCTGTTGGCACTGGCTGCCCACCTGACCTCCACCAAGCCTCACGTACGACGCTATTACTGTGCCGCAGTGCAGCTCCCCTCTGATTGGCTGGAAGTAGCCCGGCTCTACAGCACGGTAAATACTCTGACTACAACATTGCTGTTCAAGGGAAATGGCAGTCTGACACCCTTTCTGGTGTCGAAAAGGTGTTTATTTGTTTTGTGTTGTGTGTGTATCCCAATAACATGAACACACGCATTCACCACTTAAAGCTGCTTGGTTGTTGTAAACCTGGGTTTTCATGCCATTTACTCATGCATTAATGTTATATATATATAATATTTATTGTGGGAGTTGTTCTTAATCTGTCTCTCTCTCTCTCTCTTACTCTCTCTCTTACTCTTACTATCTCTCTCTCTCTCGTGGTGTTCAGTGTTTCAGTCGCTCCCTGCCCTCCTGTCTGAAGAAGGCCATGGCTGACAAATTCAAGCAATTCAGCGAGTACCAGCTGGCCAAGTACAACACACGCAAACACCGTGGCAAACACAACAAGACTCCCAAAACCAGGGTGTGTTTACTGCCAGTACTTAAACGCTGGACGTTTACTACCAGTACTGTAAAACACTGGACGTTTACTACCAGTACTGTAAAACGCTGGATGTTTACTACCAGTATTGTAAAACACTGGACATTTACTACCAGTACTGTAAAACGCTGGATGTTTACTACCAGTACTGTAATACACTGGACGTTTACTACCAGTATTGTAAAACGCTGGACATTTACTACCAGTACTGTAAAACGCTGGATGTTTACTACCAGTACTGTAATACACTGGACGTTTACTACCAGTATTGTAAAACGCTGGACATTTACTACCAGTACTGTAAAACGGTGGACGTTTACTACCAGTACTGTAATACACTGGACGTTTACTACCAGTACTGTAAAACGATGGACGTTTACTACCAGTACTGTTAAACACTGGACGTTTACACTGGATACTCTCATTTCTATCTTCATGTTGTGTTGTTTGAGCATGCTGTGCCCTCTTATTTTCTCCCTCTTATTGCTCCGCCCACTTTTTTTTTAGTCAATTGTATTTTGATTTCGTCTCATGGTTCTCATGCATTGTTTGACTGCTGGCCATTGCTATAGAGCTGAGAACCACCATGTTGAGACAAACATGCATAATGATGAAAGCATTCCTTCAACCTCCAGGGTCCGTCAACATAGTCTCAATAAATCCAGGTATGGTGTCTGTCCATCAGCTTGTTGTCATGACATGGCATGGCAATAACCCTAGTGCCTCCTTGGCTTTTGGTTAACTAGAGGGATGCAACCTCTGTTAAAACCCTTTTAATGTCTGTTCTCTGGTCTCTCTGGGCTCTAGAAACACAACGAGGAGCAGGTGGCCCGGTGGGCCAAGATGATGTCCATGGATGAAAAAACCCTTAGAACCCAGGTGAGCCCATTAGTTCTACTCAAAGCTTATGTATACCTGGCTTGAATATTAGTACATTCAGCATTTTCAACACAAATCTTAATTAGCATGTATTGTAACCACCCGGGGCTGTAGGCCATGAGGGTAATCAAGCGGTTCTGCCTATGATCAAAACACATCTGGTAGCTCACTGTTAGCTCATGTTAATCCATAGACCAATCACGACCATCGTTAGTTAGCTTAGGGAGATCTGTTGGAATACAGTAGGGGGAACACATGGCGAGGTTCATCAGGTTGTAAGGTTCAGTAGCAGCGAGGCGTGATGCCTGCCATTTCACCCGACAGCTGAACTTGGACAAAGTCCACAAGGTGGTGGATAAGAAGCAGACAGAATTCAACATGAAGAAGATGATCGCAAGGCTGCACATCAAGGAGCCGGCCCAGCATGTCATGGCTATACTGGGGAAAAAGTAAGAGACACACACACATTTACATTGAGGGCTTTTGGCAGACGCTGAAGGAACGTTTCAGTTCCTGAAGAGTAGTTCCTGGGACTAAAAACTTTGGTTAGAAACACTGCGACAGGTATTCTGTCACGCAGCCACTTAAACTTGCCCGAGTTCCGTAAAGGTCAGAGGTCAGAGATACGTGTCTCATTGAGAAGAACCACATATGAAAGTGTGTGAGCGGGGGGCCCATCTGTGTCCATGCGGTGCACACCACAGGTACCCTGCAGACGCCAGGCAGTTCATCCACAGTGGGCTGAGCGGGCAGTGGGACAGGAAGAGGGCTGGACAGCGCATGAAGCTCCAGCAGCCGGAGACCTGGGAACGCCTGCTCAGCCAGCGGGGCAACAAGGCTGCTACCTGGGAACAGCTTATAGGTCTGTTCAACACACACACACACACACACACACACACACACATACGGACATACACACACAAATGTAGACGGACACACATGTGCGTTTACAGCGGTAGGCGTCAAATCGCATCGTATTGTATGAAGCGTGCGTGCGGGCCATGGTTACGTCATGTTTGGTTCATGCCAGTTCAGCGAGGTCACGCCAGTTCAGGGAGGTCACGCCAGTTCAGGGAGGTCACGCCAGCGCGAGCTGTTCATGCACGGTGAAAGGTTGGCACACACTTCAGTCATTTATTTACAGCTCTTGTGTGCAACAAATGTCTAATTGTTAGTTCCGCCTGTGCTTTACTTGTATACAGTGTGCGGTTGAGCTTTCCCCCTCACTAATGGCCCTTTTCCACTGCATGGTACCAGCTCAACTCTGCTTGACTCGACTCGACTTGCTTTTGGTACCAGGTGCTCGTTTTCCACTACAGCCTCCCTCAACGTAGCTGGTCGTCATAGAGACTGCTGCTTGAAACTGCTGTGATGTCATCTTTGAAGCCAGCTCTTGCTGGATCCTTTGGTCGGCAGCCAAAGAGAGGAACGTCTGCTGCTCCTCAATTGACCGCGTTGCGGCTGCTATTTTCTTGTGCAGGCTGTCCCTTGTCGCACAATGTTGGGCTGGTACAGTGGAAAAGCGCCAGAAAGTACATCTCCCTGTGCCCCCCCCACCTCCCACTTTGAGAACCACTGGGTCACAGCTTTGAATTGGCTCATAGTGATAGGGTATTTACTGCATGATAGATAGCAAAGGGCATCTTGGTATTCATTTGCACCAATCATAAACGATACGATGTGGGCGACAGTAGCTCAGGGGGTAGAGCGGTTGTCTGGAAACCAGAAGGTCGCTGGTTCGATCCCCGGCTCCGCCTAGCTAATTGTCGAGGTGTCCCTGAGCAAGACACCTAACCCTAACTGCTCCCGACCAGCTGGTTGTTACCTTGCATGGTTGACACTGCCGTCGGTGTATGAATGGGTGAATGTGAGCCAAATGTAAAGCGCTTTGGATGAAAGCGCTATATAAATGCAGTCCATTTATAAACACCAGAGGAATTATATTCACTTTCATTCATTTACCCACATTGTTTTTAAAACTTGCAGTATTTCTCCATACAAACACTTATTGGTTTTATTGTATGTGCTCTGCAGACAACAAGTCTCTGCCTTTCATGGCCATGCTGAGGAACCTGAGGAATATGATCACACAGGGCATCAGCGAAGCACATCACAAGCAGATCCTCGGCCGTCTGACCAATAAGGTGAGAGAAGTCCAACCGCTGACCAATAAGGTGAGAGAAGTCCAACCGCTGACCAATAAGGCGCGTTATGTGTTATGTGACTACCGCGTCACTACTAGTGTGTCTGTGGTAACGCGCGTGAGGGCTGACCCCAACCCAGCTCCGCCTAGTTGAGCTTCAGGGGTCGTATCCACAAAACATTTTATTTGAGGGGGCATTCGTTTGTGAGGGACAAGTCTGGTGTTATAATAAAAAAAACCGAATAATAACAACGGATCAAGCAGTTGAGAACTCGACTCTGTGACACGGCGCGTATGTGTGTCCGACACAACAACGCACACGCTTCTGGTACCTATGTATAGTTAGTGTATCTTATTGGTTTATTTAAGAGACATTTTGTATATTTGGTGTGTTTCAGGAAGATGGAACATACACAATTATATCCCGCAGGATGTGAGCCGATTTATTCCAGATTAGTCTTGTTTACACATTCGACAATGTTTGATGTTGAATATCAATATCGGCCATCTAATAGCAGTGTGAAATATTGTCCAATGCCCAGACTTTAGAACGGCAAGATAAATCCGTCGCTTTTCAATTAGCTGTTTTGTTTTGCAAGTGAATATTGCTCAAATAAAATCACCGAGGTTTTTCTGTCTAACCCTTCATTAACATTTTTAATGATATAGTTCTAGGAACTAACAAAAAGTAACGAACCAAGCTGTTCAGAAGGTGAATTCGTGACTGATTTCCTTCTAACCCAACGTCTATCTGGTGAAGCTGGGTTTGGATGGTCAAATCGGCCTCAAGTGGGGTTTGATGTGGTTGCTCTACGTACAGTTGCAGAGCGTTTGGTTAGCATTTTCTGAAATCGTAATCTTTTCAAAGAGAGTTGCATTCATTTTTTGTCATAATGTTATTCTTGACTCCGCTATTCATACACTCATGATAAGTGGACGTCTTTGCTTCATTCACCGTTTCCCCAGAGATAAACTCTTGGGCATGGTCAGTCTTGGGCACTTGTGCAAGGATTCATTATTCCGACCATATAATAATGAATGCTATGCTTCTGGTTTCAGAACGCTGTTGTTCAGAGCAGACAGTTTCCCTTACGGTTCCTCACCGCCTACAAGGTCATCATGGAGTTGAAACAATCTGGTGGGTGTCCTTTTATTTTATTGTTTAATATACTGTAAGGTGACCTTAAGTCTCATTCCACGATGATGAGTTAAAAAAGGAAAGGTAAACAAGACTGCTTGGCCATACTGCATACACCCATTTTTGACGTGCTCTCCTCTCTCTCCTCCCCAGCGTTAGTGGAGCGGAAATCTCCGCCCACAGACAAGCAGATTTTGTTGGCCATCCTGAAGAAGTATCCAAAGAGCAAGCGCTTCCGCCGCTTCGAGTGGAAGACGGCGCCCCGGAACAAGCTGCGGGTCCCGCTCGGGGTGCCCTTCATCTACACCTTGTACAAGCGCAGGAAGGCTCTGCTGCAGCAGGGATAGTAGGTCTCTCTCTCTCTCTCTCTCTCTCCTCTGTGTCTCTGTCTCTCTCTCTGTCTCTGTTTCTGTTTCTCTCTGTCTGTCTGTCTCTCCTCTGTGTCTCTCTCTCTGTCTTGCTCTGTCTTTGTCTCTGTTTCTGTCTCTCTCTCTCTCTCTCCTCTGTGTCTCTCTCTCTGTCTCGCTCTCTCTCTGTCTCTCTCTGTCTCTCTCTACCCGTAAATGTTGGACAGTAATTTAGTTGAGCTGCTATAAGGACTTTTTCTATTGTTGTGAAAAGAGGGGACAGGCAGCTTTTGCAATCTATGAACACGCATATCCATTGTTCAAGGGATGGTTGCTCTCTAATCTATAACCTCTAACTATAAATGTCATGTTACTATTTTGAAGCATGCGTCGCCTACAATGCAGAGTCTGAAATACTCTGCAGTCAACACAGCAGGGTTGACTGGTGGTTTCCATGGTGACGCTGTGGTTAATAGCGATGATAAACATGTTTAGCTGCCTGGCTGTGACGTCATCACTTGAGAGCCACTTTGATCTTTAATGGGGTCTGTGAAATACTGGTAACCTAAATGTCTTATTTGTATGTCCCCCCCTGTCTGTCTGGCCCCTGTCTACGGGCTGGCTGTTTGTCTGTCTGTCTCTCTGCCTGTCTCTCTGCCTGCCTGCCTGCCTCTCTGCCTGTCTGCCTGCCTGTCTGCCTGCCTCTCTGCCTGTCTCTCTGTCTGTCTGCCTGTCTGTCTGTGTGTCCCAGTAAATGCCCATACAATGTGGAGCTCCTGGAGCGCTATAGCCAGGCTCTGGAGAAAGCAGTTCAGCTCTCCTGCCGCTACAACATCCCTCCGCTCCCCGGGCGCACCCTCATCTTCATCCCCCAAGACCTGGCTCACTATCGGGAGATGAAGACCGACTTCTGCTGCCCTCCCAAATCTGAGGACCTGAGTGAGAAGGAGGAAGAGGAGCAGCAGCAGCAGCAGGAGGAGGAGGGGAACAAAGACGAGACAATGGAGGAGGAGGAGGAGGATGGGGGGGAGGAT
>OMKP01080937.1:4486-20501 GCA_900302375.1 Bathygadus melanobranchus
TGTGTGTGTGTGTGTGTGTGCAGGAAAGTGTGCATGCATGTGTGTGTGTGCGTCTGTATGTGTGTGTGCGTGTGTGTGTGTGCGTCTGTGCGTGTGTGTGTGTGCAGGAAAGTGTGCATGCATGTGTGTGTGTGTGTCTGTATGTGTGTGTGTGTGCGTCTGTATGTGTGTGTGCGTGTGTGTGTGTGCGTCTGTGCGTGTGTGTGTGTGCAGGAAAGTGTGCATGCATGCATGTGTGTGTGTGCGTGTGTGTGTGTGTGTTCTCTCACAGGTTCCCCTCTGTTTGGACCATGATGCCACTAGAGAAGTCTGTGATCTCTTTGTAGTTCTTCTTCCACAGGAACTCTGATCCGGCGTTCATTTGGCACGACTCAAATGAGAAGACGATGTCGCCCGACTTTTCATCCACAGAGCAGGACACCTCCTGGGAACCTAGGTATCGCACAGGACACACACACACACACACACACACACATTGAGATGTTTCCATCTCAATATTTGAAGACTTTCCTGCGAAGATGTCATGACCTGAAAGTGACTGTTGCTGTATGTTGACTTTAGAAGGCACTTTCTGGAGGTGCATCTCGGTGTGCTCAGAGATGAAGCCATTATGCATTAGTAATACAGAAATATATAACCATCCTGCTGAACTCTGAGTTCTCTTTCAGAAAGCTGGCCACGCAGTGTGGCCACGTTTGCTTTTCAGTGGCTAGTTTGTAGTTTGTAGTTTTTAGTTACTGCTTGGATTAATCTCCCCTCCTCGCTGTGGTTACAAAAGCCTCTGCTAAAAGTGCTACATGTAAATTGAGACAAACAACTACACCCGCGGGGGAAACATGGATACTCCTTTCATCCCCGTTGAGGACCTGTTGGACACGTTAACATTAACATCCGCCTCGTTATAAGAGTCCCCCGTGCAGCCGCGCCACTGCTAACGAGGAGGATACCCACCTGGTAGAGCTTTGGCCACCACAGAGTCTGAAGACAGAGACGCCATGCCCACTCCTGCCTCGTTGACAGCCCGAATGCGGAACACATAGCTGGAGCTCTCCTCCAGGCCTTCTACCTGTCAGCAGAGGCAGAACAGTGCATTCACAGTGCTGCAGGGCCAAAGCAGATCACCATCACCGACCTTTTGCCAAATGCATGTGTGGATGTGTGCGTGTGGAACACTTTTTTATTATCAATTAACGATCACTTTACTTCAGCACTATATTTCAGGTATTGGTCTGCAGTTTTTGTGTCGCTCTACACTAGCCAATGACCTCTGTGTCCTCCACTAGGTGTCAGTGTAGCACCACCTCCAGGCCTGTTGCTGACATAACCGCAATGCAGGGTGTGCTGAATAAAACAGCAGCCCTCGCTGTCTGCTGAAGTTGTCAGACTAGACACCGGGAGAGCTAACACAACACACACACACTCGCCGAGGGCAACGGATGAATAAACAATTGTCAACACTGAAGTCCATCTTTATCTGGGTCTAATCAATTCCATAGTATTATTCTGCCCAGTAGATTATATCAAAATCAAAGCAGAGGCAACTTTATTGTCAATTCCGAAATGCCGTTTCTTCTCCGTTGTTGGAAAGTACTAGAACAAAACAAGGGTTAAAAATACAAGAAGTTCAATATTTACAAGTTAGGCCGGTGGTCGGGAGGACAATAACAAGGCTCAGATCTAGAACAACAGCTGGAATGATGTGCGAGTAACGTGTCATCCTAACCCTAACCCCAACCTACTCACAATTAAAACATTCTTCGAGTTGAGTCGAGTGAGTGCTCTATGCGCTAAAATATCTGATTTTAAAAAACAATGAAACATAACCCTGACCTTGAGGAAGCGGTGACTGACAGCTGTCGCGTTGGCTGTGGTCCAATCAGAAGAGCCCGTCTTTGCATACTCCACACGATAGCCTGTGATTGGTCCAGAGCCGTAGTAGATAGGCTTTTGCCACTCAATCACCATTGAATGATCTCTCACTTCAGAGAAAGTCAAGTCATAGGCTGGACCTAGACAAGGACATCAGATTATGTTCATATTTAATATTTATATCTCTGTCTTACAGTCTATCTTACAGTTCCTGTATTGTCATTTTGGAGATGTATGTTAGCAGATTTCTTCCTACACCCATCCTCCAGCTATGTTTTTAAATAGATAAGAATCTTGCGTTGAAGTAGTACATTGACTATCTTGTATCTTTTTCTATATTTTAAAATGTATACAATGATTTGGCATAGTTTTACTATGTCATACATTTTCATTACTCAGATTGATTCTAAATCAGATTGGGGCCATATCCCTGTCTGATCTGAGTAACCATTCTTAATGTGTCTTGGTGCATCTCCACTTAGTCATTTTAGCACTATATCATTGCAAATGTTTGGCAAAAAGGCTTTGGTCAGCAGCAGGTATGTTCTAACCTGGTTCTGGCATAGTCCAGGCTTCACAGGAGACGTCTGCTGAGGCTTGTGAGGCCTTTCCCAGGCCAGCCAGGTTAGCTGCATACACCCGGAACTGATAGACTGCCCCTTCAGTCAAGCCATCCACCTGTCAACATTCATAGTTCATTCTTGTAGTTAATAATACATAATAACACAAACAATTAAATGAACAATAATAGGTGGGGCTACCTGATACACTCTCTCTGTAACAGGTGGGATGTGAACCTCCCTCCACACGGTGGTGCCACTACGTCTCTTGTCTACGTAGTAGTCCTTGATGCTGGCGCCTCCGGAGTGGAGGGGCTTCTTCCAGTTCAGCACCACGGACTGACCGTCGCAGCCCAGCAACGCAATGTCGTACGGAGAAGAGGGGGAGGCTGAAATGTTCGAATGAAGTGAAGTTCATTAGCTCGATGAAGGAGCAGGTAGGGGGGGTTAGGCATCTTGAATGGCTAGGTATCATCTAAGACACTGGAGTTGGAAACCCAGAACCTCCCGGCTGGGAGTCAAACACCCTAAACACTTGGAAGCACCCTGCCCCTTGCTTCGTAATTAAGCAAGACAACAATGATAACGAGGAGACTCATTAAAAGATACTGACTGAGTGCTGCTTTTACAGAGAGGGGTGAGGACTCCTGCGATTCGTCGCTCAGGCCCAGCTCATTGATGGCCTGGACACGGAACACGTAGGTCTCCTCGGTGGTCAGGCCGCTCACAACGAACCTGGCGAGGGTGGGACAAATAGAGATCAGGTAATACACGTCGTTAATCACCCTAGCCGTGGAAAAACACACAGAGAGCTGTTATGGCTACGGTTCGCATCGGTGACCCACAGGGATTGTGTGTGAGATTGGAACGGCTTTACTGTCATGAGTACAGAGGGTCTGATCGACCGAACATCTTCAGTCATACAGTCAAACGGTTCTCAAGTACGTGAAACGATACGTCGCCGCAAGCACGCACTTAGTGCTCCTGTGAGGCTTGTGATTGGCTGAGGTCCAGTCGTTAGATCCTTTCACACACTGGTCGATGTAGTAGCCAATGAGGTTATTGGGTTCCTTCGGGGGAGCCCATTGGATCAATAAAGACGTATCCGTTTCCCTTGTAGAAATCACCTGACCAGGGGCCGATGGTACACCTGCAGAAAACAAACAATAATAATATTGATTTTTATAAAACTATGTTCAAAAGCAGTGGTGGAGAAAGTAGTAGTACCACACTGTAGAAATACTCTGTTAGTAAAAGTCCTGCATTGAAAATGTTACTTAAGTAAAAGTATAAAAGTATTAGCATCAGAATATACTTAAAGTACCAAAAGTAATTATGATGCAGAATGGCCCATTTTAGAAAAATATATATTATATTGTTGGATTCTAATTATTAATGGATTGATGTAGGCAGTGCTTTAATGTTGCAGCTGGTAAATGTGAATCTATTTTTAATTTATTTATATTATTTATTTATTGATTATATTTACTAGTACTACTTGTTAGTTGTTAGTGCAAAGTAAGTAGTAACTAAAGCTGTCAGATAAATGTAGTGGAATTAAAAGTACAATATTTGCCTCTGAGATGTAGTGGGAGTATAAGTATAAAGTAGCAAGATATAGAAATACTCAAGTAAAGTACAAGTACCTCAAATGTGTACTTAAGTACAGTTCTTGAGTAAATGTACTTAGTTACTTCCCACAATTAAAAAGTAGAATGAACGACATTCCGTAAAGTAATAAAATATATTTGTTCGACGCGTCTGACCTTTGAGTGCCTGGGTCTGGACGAGTGCCGAGGGTTCTGACGGTTCACTGGTACCATACATGTTGGCAGAGAGCGCTCTGAACTGGTACTCTTTGCCCTCGGCCAGGTCGAACACGGCGTAGCGAGGGGATCTGACGGGGACCTGCGTGTTAACGCGCTGCCATGCCCCGGAGCCGGCCAGGCTCTGTGAGGAGGGAGGAAAGGGCGCTGGATTCGCTAACGTTGTTGTTTCAGAAAAGCCGAGGCAACGAATAGAAGGAAAACTGTGGCCACTTTCATCTTGGATAGCTTTGGTGACCCGTGCACTCAACAAAACACTCAACAGTCGGCGTCACAAGGACACCACCTTCAGAAAGCAAAGCTATGACAACAGGCCTACAGGGGATTAGGTTGTTTGTTTGTCTGGTGGAATATATATATATATATATACTGTATATATAAAAAGCACGTTACCTTTTCAATGTAGTACCACATGGGTGCCTTGCTGGAGTAGGCAGGGGCCTTCCAGCTCAGAACCACATATGTCCTGTCTGTTTCTGAGGCGTAGATCCCGGACGGACTACCAGGAGGTTTGCCCTCGGCTGCGAACGCAAGTCACCAAAAATACAAAAACGTGATGATCACGCACATAGACATGTATTCACGCATACAATGCACACACAGACACACATATACACTCATGCAGAAACTCACACACATGCATATTTTGTTATTATTATTATTATTATTGCTTTGATGCTTCATACTATACTCTAGCAATATGACAGTCCTTACTGAGAAGCACGAACGTTAGCACAGATTTAAAAACAGTCAGATATAATAATCTCTGTCAGTGCTTCAAATTAATATCCGTTGTAATCACGTGTCACGTTACATTACCATCACAGCTAAATGTTCATAATTACATATTCTAGTCCAGCCTTATCTTGACTTCCATTTTATTGTTATCTCTACTGAGAGATTTTACAAATTCATAATTATGTGACAATGGTGGCGTTCAAAATAAGGTACATGTATTTATATTCATCTTCCTACCTTCCAGATCGTCATCGTAAGTCACCACGTCCAGTTTTCCTTCAAGTTTTATGGCTGCAGGGTGAAAATAGAAAGTTACAAAGTCTTACTAAGTATGTTACTAACACACTGAGCTGCATCTGGGTTAAACCGAAGAGAATGTGTGTTTAATTCATAGCTTGATGAAATGAAACTTCATACTAAAGCCATTACATAATGTCTCATTTGTAATGACCGACATACAGGGGCCATCTGTCTCGCGCTAAAAAGGAAATTAAAATAATGAGCAGAAGAATTTGATTATGCTTTTTAATCTCTACATATCTCATTCGTTTATTAAATGAGAGTGCGGCCCATTAGTCAGTGTCTAGGATTGGAGCCCCTCCCGTAATGTCAACATGCTGAAATATCACTGTTGGCAGGTGATATGAAACAATGTTCATGTAATAATTGAAGATAACATGCTCTTGTCAAAATAGGAAGCGTCAAAACAGCTATTACGTCAAACACTGGAATACAAATGCCCAGAAAGATTAACAACTCCACCATTATTAAATCTATTAGTGTGCATGTCACAAGACCAAAGCAACAAGATTATTGTTATTGGTTCTGTTCAACTCAGAGCACATTTGCTGCATTTAGGCACATGTTCTCTGTTGATCACGTAAACACATTTTTCCATTTTTATTTGACCTAAGCTTGATTCATTGGGATGTCCCAAAAAGGCTTAACGTGAAAGCAGCTTAACGAGGCGCATCTCTTTGATTTAGTGCTGAAATTACCAAAAATAACTGAGCTACAAAAATAAAGTCCGAACAAGCTGAAAGTCACATTAGTCACGCTCCACCATGGGGTGTAGTAGTGGTATGTATTGCCGATGTTCCACCTCATTATTGTACTTGATTTGCTGTAACACCTGGACCTCCCCTCTGGGATCAATACGTTCTTATCTTCTTCTTCTGTGCGCTACTTACCGTGCAGCCTCTCGAACTCGGTGGGGTCCAGCGCGGCGATGGGCTCGGACATGCGAGACGGCTTGCTGATACCGCGGGCGTTGACCGCTCGGACTCTGAAGTAGTAGGAGTGTCCCTCGAACAGGCCGGGCACGGGGTATTTACAGATCTTAATGGGGTGGTCGTTGCACTGGGTCCAGTTCTCTGTCCCGACCTCACATCTGGAATAGAAGAAGAGTAACGCAGGAAGTGTGTGGGTTAGGGAGTGACTAGGGACTAGGGAAAGGTATTGGGTTCAATGTTCATAATCTCCTCCGCTTCCTAAAGCAACCTCTACCTGATCCTCAGTGACATGTATCTGGATCACTGACATATTGGATCAACAAAAGTGGGGGTTTAAAATGGCCTTCATGCAGAGGGTGCAGTGGTGCTTCTATTTCATGGGCACCAGTGACAAAAACACCTTGTTATAAGTCAGCCAATCCATCCATCCTTATTATGAATGATGAACCCCCGTGGCTGAACCCCACTAAGTGCTACCAGGGCAGAGTGCCAGAGGATGCCATGCTGTGTGTGTGTGTGTGTATGTGTGTGTGGTTGCTACAGATTTGCTCATCCTTACTTGTCCACGAAGTAGCCCAGGATAGGGCCCTCGGTGGTGGTATTAGGGGGCTTCCAGGACACGATGACGTAATCCCTGTTTGCATCGTGGATCTTGATGTCCATGGGAGCACCGGGAGCACCGGCTACAGGTGGAGGGCCGTCTGAGAGAGAGAGAAGGACCAATCAAAATGTAGTTCTTAAGACGCAAGGCATAGGTTTCTTAATACATGTCAATACATCTTCTCAATGTTCTCAATGTTCTCTCTCTCTCTCTATCTCTCTCTCTCTCTCTCTCTCTCTCTCTCTCTCTATCATGGTGTCTGACCTGAGACGGAGATGAAGGCGCTGTGCTCAGCCATGCCACCCTTGGTCACCAGGCGCAGTGTGTACAGGCCCTCGTCGTCCTTGAAGAGGTTAGGGATGGTCAGGGTGGAGACGCCCCGGCCCGTGTCGATCTTCACCCATTTGGAGTCAAACAGACGGGTATCTGAGTGTCAGGAGGGAAGAGTATCGCCATTTAAATGCCACTGCCGTCGAACGACCCTATGTTCTCATGAATCTTTCTATGGAAAATAAGCAATGGAGTGGCATCAAGTAGATGTGACGCTTTTATCCAAATCAGGTCATTATGGAGCATGTACCAAACCCAATGAATGTATGTACAGTATATGTAATGGATATTTACTGTACATAGTTTCTATGCAGTTACGGTTTGTGCTATGCTTACCATCACGGTACCACTGGGTCTCAGGCTGCAGGTTGGCCAGGTTGGGGCTGAGGTTCATGGTGGCGGTCAGAGAGGCGGAGCCGCCCTCAAAAGCGAACACGGGCCCAAACTTCTCTATGAAGGTGATGTTGATCTTAGTGTACTCGATCTTAGGGAGCATCGGGGCTGAGAGGGGATTGGATGTGTGAGAGAGAGAGAGAGAGAGAGAGAGAGAGAGAAACAAATAGCAGAGAGAAAGAGGGAAAGTGGTGATGCTTAACAAGAGAAAGACCCATAAATGAGTGAAGTGGGAAGAAAATGAGTTAGAAGTCATGGACAACCTTACCAGTATAAGGCAACCATGCGTACACACAGGACTCATCCTCCTGTCTGTACCCTGTATGGAGACAGAGATCATTATGATCACACACACAGGCACACATGCACACACTCTCACACTAAAACATACACACGCACACACTCGAAGCTGCATTAGATGCAAACTTTTCGATTGTCACTTGCAGCTTCATTCAACCCAGCACACCCGGTGATCAAAGTGAGTGGGTGATCATTGTGATTGTAGAGACTGTTCAAAGTAGGTGCGGGTGCCGAGAGCTAGGAGTGCTTACTCTTGACAATGATAGAGGCCTGAGAGGAGGCCTGTCCATGGATGTTAGACGCCACAGCTGTGTACTGAGCGGTGTCATCGGTACAACACCTACAAAAACAGCAGTAAACACAGAGGCAATGCTCAACAGTGACTCGGTGACATCGCTGCTATATTCCTGCTTTTAAATGTGGTGACAGTTTATTCTTTCGACAGAAGAAGCTTTTTTTTTGCTGTTTTTAATGTCTGTTTTCTGCTAAACGTGTAATGGGGAATTTCAGACCGACAGGCACCGACACATTATTCCAGCTGCCAGGGGTAATGTTGCAAACAATGCAGAATCCTTCCAGAGGAAATGTTTATGGGGTGGTTGTGTGGTTGATGTCATTATTGCTAGTGACATGCTCCATCTCACAACACGATGGGGAAATCTCTGCTGTGAGTCAGACCCCTGGTGAGTGAGAAATCATTTTGAACCTGAAGCTCTGCAGTGGTCTCCCATTGATGAAGTATCGATTGCACATTCTGTGTATTGGTTGCCTTAAGGCACAGCAAATAATAATGTATACATCTATTTATTTATTTATTTATGATGTATTTGGCAGGGACAGTACACATCAATCAACATTTTAGCTCACACTTCAATGTAAATGTGTCAAAGTTAGCCAAGAGGCTAATATGCGTCTGTAGCCCCCGGGCAGGTCAACAACATAACAATTACAATAAAGTTTTGGTTTTTTTAAAGGAAAGATAATAAAAATAAATGCTGTATGTATGCATGTACGTATGTATGCATGCATGTAAGTAAAATATACATGGCAAGGTTTTCAAAGTGAAGGTGTGTGTGTGTCCATGGGCTGAAGTGTGTTGAAGTAGTTAAGAGAGAGAGAGTGGAAGGAGAAGGAGGAGGAGGAGGAGGAGGAGCCACAGGTCAAGTGACCACCGCAGCATTCTGGGGTGTCGTGTAGCACCCTGCTCAGCACATTAACAGCTGAGTGCCCTTAAACAAGCAGGGAGAGAGCAGGGGACCTTCACCCACTGGTGACCTGTGTCTTGTCCTCAGTTTAGTGACTTTGTCACAGGTCCAGGCCAAATGCAAAAAAAGCTTTGCATTTGACAGTGACTGAGACAGAGTAAGGACAAGAGTCATGGTCATGCGTTCAGACTCCTCCTCGCCCACCTAAGCAGTCTTACTGGGGCAAGGACAGGTAGAACATAATATGGATTGTTTGCCAAAAATGACAATGTCCTTCATGAATTGTGAATGACATTGACTGTTCAATGAATAGATATTGAATTGAAAAG
Organism: Bathygadus melanobranchus; assembly: GCA_900302375.1. NCBI lineage: Eukaryota > Metazoa > Chordata > Actinopteri > Gadiformes > Macrouridae > Bathygadus > Bathygadus melanobranchus. Next base: position 13,870 of record OMKP01080937.1, read on the forward strand.
GCAGGCAATTCATTTCCTCATTCAAACTGTGGTTACTGTCGGCCCACAGATCTCTCTCACTCTTGCTTTGATGCTGATTGACAGTATCCTGTCAATCATTGAGTAGATACTAGATATGTGTGTGTGTGTGTGTGTGTGTTATAATAACACCACAAGTAATAGCTTGCACATCAATAACCTTTTACCAAGCAGCTCACCGTTAAACCACAGTGAACATGCAACATGTATGTTGAACGTGTTCCTAAACACGACCCACCCAGAGGTGCCATCATAAAGGGTCGTTGTCCAGACTGGGTGATCAAACCTACCTGGGAATCTCCAGAGAATGCATTCCAATGCTGTCTTCAACGATGTACCTTCCAGCGGATGTGTCCAAGATCACACCATCTTTATACCTTTAGCAGGAACATAAAGGTAAAGGTATTAGAAACCCATGCAGTGCTGTCAAAAACCATGCCATCCATGCATACCTGCTGCACACTTAAGTCTGCTTCTACATTAAAAGCTAACCAGGTTCATGAGGAGAATTTCAATACGTACACATTCTATGAAAAGAAACGTAATGATGGAATGCATAGATAGATTTCATTTGATTGTCCTCAAAGTGGAAATTCCTTTTCACAAACAAAGGGGTGCATGTAGATAGACACAGTATACAGGATGTAATCATATAATACATTGTATGTTATTATATACGTTTACATTCAGGGCATTTGGCAGATGCTTTAATCCAAAGCGACAATAAGTACATTTGTTGAAAGAGTGAAACAACAATTTATCGCTGATGGTACAGTAAGATTTGAATAGAACAATTTTCAAGCACTCATAATTGCTAGGTTAATAGAAAAGCACTCGAAATTGCTAGGTTGACCCCAATGCTACACAATGCTAAGTACTATTTTAAATGCCGTTGCGTACGAACATACAGGACGCTACACAAGCACATACAACAGCGTTGTATGATTAGTCGCGACCGAATGATCAGGAAGTGAATTACCATTTCACTACAGGCATGGGGAATCCCTCCACGGTACAGAAGAGCTTGATGGCTGTGTTCTCGAACACGGTGTGGGATCTGAGCCTGGCCAGGAACTTGGGGCCCCTGATCATGGACTCCTCACGCACATATTTCTCCCCCATCTTCTTCCTCACCTGAACGCCAACAAAGAACAATGGGGGACCAAGTAGGTAGCACTAATAGTGTCCGTACTATTTTGTACTAAATCGTATGCATTCCCTGCCTCCGCTATACCATATATGTACTTTTAAATGTAGTTGTTTTTATTTTAAAATGTAACTTCATTTGTAATTAAAATGTCAATAATAATAGAAATACATCTATTTTATATATAATCCCAAGGCGCTTCTAGGCCTATATAGTAAGAAAGTGCGCGCACCCCATTCCCATGTTCTCTGTCGTCAGTTGCTCTGTCTTTGTCTGGGTGTTTCCAGCCAGTTCCCATGTGCCTACGTATTCTACATCTGTCATGGAACATGGAACGCGGAGAACGTAACTGCACAGAGGACTGTCATCACTGCAGTGGTGAGTGGATTTAAGTGGCAGTAGCAGTGGATCTGCCAAATCCACCCTAAGCCACGCGACATTTCATTCTGCTCAGCCTCTCAGTGTTGCCTGTCGGCACAGTGTTAAGTCCTCAGATCCTCAGCAGTTTGAAAATTGAAAATCTCTTGGCGTTGTCTTGGCATTATGTAATACAGTGATTATCTCTCCCTGCCAGACAAAGTAATCATATTTACCACCAACAGAAATGTATAGTATAGGCAGCTAGAGTGTAGTGTATTGTACTGTGGACCGCCAGAGAGACAGGGAGAGAGAGACAGAGAGAGAGAGAGAGAGAGAGAGAGAGAGAGAGAGAGAGGGAGGGCGAGAGAGAGAGAGGGCAGCAGACAGGGATCCTTACCACTCCCTGGATGCGAGTTGTTGCTTTGTGCTGGTAGTCGTCCACCACTGTCTCAGCGCTGAAGGCACACAGACACAGTCACACTCGTCGATGGGGATTAGGGAAACAAAAGTCTGCCCTGAACATTGACAGGATACATGAAACTGCTAAGAACTTCTGCACTGTTTGTTTTCCAAGGCTTATGCAAACACGATAATATACTGTTTTTTTCACTTGAAGAAGAGTTGCAGTCAAATGCATGGTACTTCGTAGTTTCGACCATGATATATTCCTACATTTAAGAAAAACACACTTGATAAACAACAGTTAATATTTAAAAGGTAATGGACAACCCCTGAAATGGATTGAAAAAAAAGATTGCATATTGTAACAAATGTACATTTGAAAGACCCACTCAATAAAATGCATTTGACAAAAGTGAAGCACAAAAGCACTTGTTAGATTGTGGTTAACAAATGTAAGATTCTCCATCAGCTGGCCGATCGTTAGTCAAGTAAGAGCAAGGATGAGGCTTGAGTTGTACACACTTGTACACACACAAACACGCACATGGATGCAAAGTCACACAAGAGACAAACAAACACAGGTATGAACACACACTAAAGACATGAATGCGTGATTGACAGTAAGCAGGTGATGAGAATTGTTGTTTTCGATGTGTTTGAGTATAGCTGTCATCAATATTGAAATGAGGAGCAGCGAACCCATCGGCGCACCTATATAGTGTTGGTTTAGTCCAGTCCTTTTAACACAAAACATCTGCAATGATAGCTGAAGTATCTGATGATAGGAGTTGACCTTTAACATTTAAAATCCCATCCAGGGCAATATGTATTGCTAAAGAATAAAATTGCGTGTGCCATTTAAGTGTTCCTTCTGTTTTTAAGCAACAGTATGCATGTGGGAAAAACATGTTTGCGTACAGCAGTTAAAAAGATTGTTATCACTGATTAATAGTATAAAGTTTAGCTATAAACATACTGTTAGAGAATCTAAACAGCATTTTAGATTTGTTAAGAGTTTGTGTAAACCCTGAATTAGTTAGAAACCTTAGGTTAGGTTACAAACGTAGCCCTTTGTTAGACTAGGCGTACTATATTAGTACTGCATTATTATTATAAGCGCAACTAGTGCTAGCATTAGTGCTAATGCTACAGACGTTCTGGTTTCACCGAGGGTTACGTTGTTTAGTGAAACCATAACTGTACCTGCTGTACTCTTTAACCACATATTGACTCTGTTTGTGGTGATATTGGTGGTTGTAATTCCCAGGTCTAATCGACATGGTGACACTGTAGATACTGACCTGTGTGACACACAGGAACGTGAATACACACACGGAAACACACACGTGTCCCACACACACACACACACACACACACACACAAACACACATAAACACACATACATAAACACATGCATACATAAACACACACACACAAACATACACATGTACATAAACACACCCATACACACACACACACACACACACACATGAAGAAATACAGAAGTCCCTGGCATGTTAACCAAATGCAGTCTAGTCTAGTGTGTCTATGTATAGTTCACCACAGATTCTTATCTGCTTCTATTTATTTATGTCGATACACTCACCATAGACCTCATCAGCTTAGACAATTTATTGCAACCAAAAGAGGTGCACATAGACACATTACGCACGTGCACGCACGCACGCACACACGCACGCACACACACACATAAACAAACATTCACATTTGCATATGTAGACTACTACTTTCTACCTACTTCTGCAGATGTATGACCTATTCCAAAATGTCCCCTGACTTAATTACGCATCAGTGGCTCATTGCTGCTCAGATTTTATGTTCACACCATGACGGCCTGTGTACACACAACATTCCTGTAGATCTTGCTAAAGATTTAGACACACTCCTTAGTAACCCAATATAAAACCCTTAATGCAACATGCTCAGCAGCACTAAACAGATATTTACAGTGAAAGAAGCTATGATGGCATTTTCACACAACACTTGTGACAAACTCACTGCCACTGCAGTCAATTTGCTATTCATAGAACACCATTACATCACTGTTCCCGTCTTGGCGAGCTCAAAGCACAGCCATATATAGAGAGCGTGGCTAACGCAGTAATCCAACAGCGGACACATTTCGTTTCAGCCAATTACATTTTTGGTATGATTTTCAGAACGTTAGACCTCAAGGATGATGAAATGATTTTGGTGAAACGTGTACATCCGACACTACACTAGAGGGAGCAACAGGACACCTACACCTACAAGCTGAATGACCATCAAAGAAATAAATACTAATTATTATAATAAACACAATGCAAACCCTCACTGAAAGTTACATTGTGCATTTCTAAAAGTCTAAAACATAATGTTTTTAATTATTTGTTATATTATAGGCTTAGGCTGAATCTTGGCAGGACTGGCATCCTTCCCACTCTATAACAGAAGCGACATTACATCATAGCTGCCTTGCATCATATACACTGAGGCAAAAGAAAACATTGTGGTCCTGCATCACAAGCCTGGTGTCCAGTGACAAGCATACAATGAAACTTCCTAAACTCACAAGCATACGTGTATGGCTTAAGGTATGTTTAACAGGCACTTGAACATAGGCTACTTTCTATGTAAATGCTCCACTGTTCATTTGACTGTACTTTAAGAAGTACAACTTCACAAATTCTGCATAGATTATGCACAATGAATTGTGCTTCATTCTTCTTTGACTACAGACTCTTACTAGTACACCTATAAGAGTCTGGTGTCAAAGTATATAGATGGATAAGACCATTTCTTTCTGAAATCACTCCTCTTCTATTGCCGCCATCCAGTCCTATATCCCAGCAGGACAGCTCTGTGGGTATCATTACCCAGTAGCAGACCTCTGTCAGTACCATTACCCTGCACCCTGTGTCAGTCAGTACCATTACCCTGCATCAGTACCATTACCCTGCACCCTGTGTCATTCAGTACCATTACCCTGTGTCAGTACCATAACCCTGTTTCAGTACCGTTACCCTACACCCTGTGTCAGTCAGTACCATTACTATGTACCCTGTGTCAGTCAGTACCATTATTCTGTGTCAGTACCAGTACCCTGCACACTGTGTCAGTCAGTACCCTGTACCTGTGTCAGTACCATTACCCTGCACCCTGTGTCAGTCAGTACCATTACTATGCACCCTGTGCAGTCAGTACCATTACTCTTTCAGTACCATTACCCTGCACACTGTGTCAGTCAGTATCCTGTACCTGTGACAGTACCATTACATGGACTACTCATATGACAGCCAAACGACATATGAACTTCCAAGCTCCTTCCATGAGCCACTTAAAGACTTCAGGACATAAATCAAAATCATTTAGCTCCACAACCCAAGAATTTGGGCTTGGATTGACTGATAGAAAAACATAGCTTTCTGTATGTCTATGTTGTATGGTAATAAAAAAACAGCCGTAGTTCAAGGTAATTCAACAATCAACTAAATAAGTCTGAAAAAATAACATAATTTGCAAATGACAATTGTCAGGAGAGTTAAAAAAGCAATGAAATAACAATTCAATGTGTCAACCTCCCCAGAAATAGTTACAAACAATTTGTCAACAAGCAATCCCTATATCTGTCCACTGGGAGTCCATTAAATACTTTACTGAGTCAACAAAATCCCCTCTGCGGCAAGATCTCCATCTTCATTATATCAACCCGTAGAAGCGGCCATTATTTGCATTGCCCCTGAAGCATTCATTTACATGTTCATTATAATACAATGAAGAGAGCAACCTCCCATGACCCCATTCATTATCCTATACATGCTCAGCTTCCCATGACATTACATCACATGGTTCTTCCCTTCATGGTATATGCTATGACCATCCACCCCATCATCCTACCTTTGCTACAAAACAACGGGACAGGTCAACCACGGGACGGATATTGATGGTAGTCCTTACCCCTCGAGAGTGCCTTCGCCAAGCCTTTCGGTCGCAAGCCTGAGTCCGCAGGGAGTCAGCCTTAACCAAGAAGCAGGTGACCAAAACCTCCACCCGTGTGTCCGACAAACCCCCACCCGCCTCTTTGCCAGGGCCTTATAAGGTGAGGGAGCAGCCTATATATATCCTGGCTCCTTCAAGACCCTTCAGTGGCGTTAGGGGCCTTCTGCTTAAATACACTTGGCCACAGAGCTCACTGGCGGCCATGTTTTCCCCATGGGTCCTGCGTTCCTGCGTCCTCCTGTGTTGGTGTCGCTGCTCTGATCGCTGATTGGTGACTTATGAGATGATCTTAAGTATATCAGGACATCTGAAGGAATAATGTATGGAGAACAATAGTCATATGTCATCATAATTAACACATATACAACACATACATTTGCAATATACTCCAGTTACGTATTCTATTTCCAGTTGATTTGTACAGGCTGTTTAATGTGAAGTATAGTTTGGGTTTATTATTGCTGTACATTAAGACAACTCTGAGCCCTTCTCTCAGCCCATACCTTCTGCAAAGTTCCCAGTCATCTGAAGGCTGTGCTGCACACTGAACATTTGCCAGGGGCCTATTAATATAAAGCTAGCTACAGTTACAACTATTCCTGACACAGCTCAGAAGACACGGCTCACATTCAAGCCGAGAGTAAATCACATGACAGGAGACAACGCGGATGTACAGACAGCTATGGGGGGGGGGGGGGGGGGAAAA